>PVHT021183727.1:21570086-21587183 GCA_004024745.2 Catagonus wagneri
TCAATAAAATGGGTATAGATGGAATATACCTCAACACAATCAAGGCCATGTATGACTAACCCACAGCTAACATCATATTCAATCGTGAAAAACTGAAATCTGTCTCTCAGATCAGGAACAAGACAGGTATGTCCATTCCTGACACTCTTATTCAACAAAGAATTGGAAGCCCTAGCCAGAGAAATCAAGCAATAAAAAGAAATAAAAGGCAGCCAAATGGGAAAGGAAGTAGTAAAATTGCCACCATTTGTCGGTAACATAACTTTACATATAAAAAAACCCTAAATATTCCACCAAAACCTACTATAAATAATAAACAAAAGCAGTAAAGTTGAAAAGCACAAATTCACCGTCAAAAATCTGCTGCATTTTTACATGCTAATGATAAGTTAGCTGAAGGAGAAATTAAGAAAACAATCTTATTTATAATCACAACAAAATGAATAAAATAACTTGGAAATAAATTTCACCATGGAGGTGAAAAATTTGCACACTGAAAATGATAAGGCATTTTCAAAAGAATTTGAATATATAAATGAATATAAAGCTATCCCATGCTTATAGATTGGAAGAATGAACATTGTTAAAACATCCATGTTACCTAAAGCAACCTACAGATTCAGCACAATCCCCAGCAAAACCTCAATAGCATTTTTCACAGAAATTAAAAAAAATCTGAAATTTATATAGATAACCACAAAAAAACACTGCCTAGCCAAAATAATTCTGGATAAAAAGAACAAACCTGGAGATATCACATTCCCTGACATCAAAATGTATTATAAAGCTGTTGTAATGAAAAGCACAGAAGTGTTGGCAGAAAAACAGATGCATAAGTCAATGGAACAGAATCAAGAGCCCAGAAATATATTCATCCATATACGGATAACTCCTTTATGACAAAGGAGCAAAGAACATACAACGGAGAAAAGGATAATCTTTCCAACAGTGGTGTTAGGAAAATTAGACAGACACATGCAAAAAATAATATGAAACTAGACTGCTGTCTCACATCATACTCCCAAATAAATTCAAAATGAATTAAAGACTTAAGTGTAAGACACGAAGCCCTAAAAAACTTAGAAGAAAACAAAGCCAGTATGCTCTTTGATATCAGTCTTGAGAGTATCATACTAAGTTAAATATACTGGATTGAGAAAGACAAATACCCTATGATTTCACTAATATGTGAAATATGAAAAACAAACAAAATAAATGAATAAACCAAGCAAATACAAACACACAGATACAGGGAACGGGAAGTGGATACCAGAGAGGAAGATGCCGTAAAAGACGGAAATGGGTAAATTGGATAAATTTTATGATGATGGATATAATTTTTTTGGTGAATGTGCTAGGTGTATACAGAAGTAGAAACAGAGTGTTGTACACATGAAACCGATGTTACCTTAATAAAAATAAATATCAGCAAAAAACTGTAAGGTGATATAATGGAGCAATAATAGTCTCTTCAACAAAAGCTGAAAAACTGGACAACATGCCAAAATGTGAATCTAGACACAGCCTTTATATCCTATACTAAATTAATGCAAAGGAACATAGACCTAAATGTAAAATATAATACCAAGAGTAAACCCTAACTAAGGAAATTATGGAGTTAGCGTGATTATATGTCAGTATAGAGTCATCCTTGGTTAAAAAAAAAAATTGTGAGTGACGTTGATAATGGAGGAGGCAATGCATCAATAGAGGCATGGAATATATGATAAATCAATGCACCAACTTTTCAATTTTGTGGGAAACTTAAAACTAAGAAAATAATGAACTTAGGTCCTCAAGAGAGGTTGAATATATCAGACAAAAACTGGACAATAATAATTATAACACATACAAATAAAAAGTAAAAAAATTGTTATAACAAAAGAAGAAGAAAAAAGTCAATAAAAATAAGAAGATAATCAGCAACACACAGGAGTGGAAACACAAGTGATAATAAATATAGGAAAATATGCTGTAATTCTTCAGCATGAAGGGCAATATAAATATAGCAAATGTTAAAGTCAGACAGCGTGTGGTATTCAATCAAACAGAAACTGGTCCTATATATAATGCTATTGGGAATATTTACTGAAAAACTACTCACCACTTTAATGACACTTGACTCTGTTTTGTATAGTTTTCATATTCAATGAGTTTTACAAGTGATTCGTTTTATTACACAGCATTTTTTTCATTTCTTAGTGTTATATAAAACAATGCTGCATCTTATAATCAATGCCATCTTAAGATGTGAAAAAATATGGCAATAGATTTGAAGATATTCGAGTTGTATGTCACAGAATTTCTACTTCCAGGTTCACAGCCTTGTTAAATACAGTCTTGTACATGCCATTTTTTGCCTAGCTGCATTAGTAATACTGGTAAAAATGTAAGTAGAATAAGATAAATGCTAGCATGACATGGAAGCTAAAAAAAAGAAACCTTCCTTTCAAAAATGACAGACACGTTACAAAAATGATAGATGTTATCCCACCACTGTAGGAAACCGTTCTTTTTTCTTTTATATTTTCATGACATTAATCAAGAAATCAGCTATATTTAGTCTAGTAGAAACAGCGCATGGGTACTCAAACTAGTAAAGTGTTAAACCTATAGATAGTCTCAATAAATCACCATCAACCCTGCAGGGATATAATAACTGTATTTTGTGAAGAGAAAGCACACAGATAATTAAAACATTTTTAAAAATCCTTTTTTTCCTGTTAGAACTGAAAATAAATTATGTTACTAAATACAGGTAAAGGAAGGTAGAGAGAAAATTTGAATAGAATATTTTTGCCTGTGAAATTTTACGCACCATATTTGACACAAAAAGAATGGATAAACGGAAATTTTTATAACTGTCCTTTACGGTTGCCTAACACAACCAGGGTACACTCTCAAAGGCCACCAAGAAGCACAGTGTGGAGTGGGTAAGAAGTACCCTATTTCAACCAGAGTAGCCCTTTTTTATGTTACATATTTATGAGAGGATTCATTTGAGTTATAATGTATATGACCACAATCCTAGTATTTATATGAGATCCTATAAAAATATGATAAAAGGAAACTTTTTCTATGTTATGTCTCCATTGAGTGCATTTTTATAAGGATTTTTTCTATTGCAAGTGTTAGTAAAATGAATCAAACTTGGTTGAAGTTAGTGGGGAATTCACCGTCTCAATTTTAGATGTTCAGCAATGAGGCAGGCTTCACATGCCATGTGGCACATTCTAAGATGTCAAATGCTACTTCAGGAACCCCGGGTGTAGACCAGGCTCAAATATCCCTTTCCACTGTTTGCAGGCTTGCATCTCATTATGGGCTTTTTCATCCTTGCCCCGAGATAACTGCATTAGTTCCAGATCAAACTAACATCCCTGAAAACTAACATCACTGAAGTTTCTCATTCAATGGAGAAAAGAAATCTTAGAAGTCTCAGAACACTAGAATTTTTTTTTTAAGGCAGTTTAAGCTTGACTTTCATAGCCCTGATTTATGCTGATATTCCTATGAATCTCCTACCTCAAAGGGGACGTGTTTATGCTAACACATCCCAGGTAAGTCAGGAACTACTCAAACAGAGAGGAGCTGCATGTTTCCCCCTCTGAATGTTAAGTGTACTGTCTGGAACACCTGCACAATTTGGGGGTCAGTATAAAAGGGAATTTCAGGAACTCTTGTTAAAAAACATATTAAGGATTCAAAGACAGTTACAACAGACCATTAAACTAAGCGTGAGGCCCTTCAAAGAATGAGGGCCTGAGCTATTCCACAGGCTGCAAGTTCATGAAGCCGCCCTGTGCATTGTTTAACCGGAGGAAAGGTGAACAGATTTTTGGTGAAAAAAAAATAGTGTATGTCTAAAACAGAACTTAATTAAAGTTTTTACTCAGCCACTGCAATTTTAACTGATGGTGATGTATTTTTGAAAAGTCTTACGCTTTCAAAAACAAAACTTTAATCAATGATAACTAAAAATATGAATCCAACTTCCTTTTATAAACATTATGCTCCTTTACTTCTGCAGCTTAACTTCTCATTTCTCCTTTACCTTCACTTATATATACTATGTCTCCTATTCTCAAAGACGCAGAAAAATGCTCTCACATTAATACAGGTTTTCCTGCTTGCTTCCCCTCTGACTTCACTTCAGTTTTCAATCCTTAATTATACTTATCTCCTCTGTTCTGCCAAAGTACTTCACATGTTCCTTATTTTTGTCACTTATAAAATTTTTCCAAGCGACAGGTTTCAGTTTTAATTATCTTCAAATTTAACCATAATGTACACGGTATGGAGCTCCGTGCCTCACACCTAGAGGGCCGAATGCATATTTCATAAGTAAATAAATATCATTATTTTCTTTCCCACTGTTATGCTTATTTGCATTCCCAGTGTTGACTGAATTCCCCCATTTAATTAGATAATATATATCAGAGTACCAACATAATCCCTGGTTCTATTTAATTTTCAAAATGAAATATAATTTGATTTGAATTTGTATGGTTAAATCATCTATTCAAATTGCTTTTTTATATCTCAGAGAAATCTATTTTACATGACTTAATCTCCCACTCTGCCATGAGCGCAGAAGGCATACAAGGCATAATTATATTCTGTAATGTTCTAAACTGAAAATTCTTTATCCACAAAGAGTACTGTTTCTTTAGGTGTGTGTATCTGTGTGATTGGCCTTGAGTTATCTTAATTATGTTACAAGCCCATTACATTTTAATTTAGGAAAGCATTATGCAAACATGAAAAAGACTGGCTTGCTGGGAGACTATAATTGTTTCATATACCAGGTTGCCATGATTAATTAATCACTTTTATACCTCAAAATGAATGCCAAATTAATGACACTCCATATTCTTAAACAAAATGATATTAGTACAACATTATTTTCTGGTTGAAGACCTTAATAAAGTACAAATATGTGTGCATACCTTATCAGTAAGTGCAACTGTCTCTGTAGTAGGAAAGCTATTAACATTATGCAGTGAACATTTAAAGAAATACTCATACAGAAAGAGATAATATTAGGCAGATAATTTAATTATTTGACTGCTTTTTAATATGGTTTATCATATTTCTGCTTCAGTACTTAACATAATCTGCATCCTTATGGTAAATTTTAACTAAAATGACAAAAAACTCAATATGTTCTCCAAGCAGTAAGTTTAACAACATAAAAATATTCCCAAAATTGGGTTTTAAGAGATTGGATGTAGCCTGACCTTAAAAATATGTTATATTATAGTTATAGTCACTTTGTATTTCTATAAATCTAAAAAAGTACTACTCAATGTTTTCTTTTATTAAGAACCCAATCCATAACATTTCCAGGAAAATGTACTGTAATAACTACTTTGTACTAAAAGATATTTTATTACATGTTCATTTACTGATATGTTCCCATATTTCTTATGTGTTCATCTACATATATATTACTTACATAGATTCATTCATTTATAGTAAGAAGAATTATGAAATTATATACATGGACCTAGAAATATATATATATATATATATATATATATATATATATTAGATTAAAAGAGCATATTTTCCCATCATTTACCACCATGAGATTTTGTAATCATGAGACCACTTAACATATCTAGATGCTTTAAGTATAAACATAGGGATGTTAATTTTATGAATATTAATTTTACTTAATGGCTTAAATGCTGGGACTACAAGTTAATCAATAACATGACAATGAACTAGACGAAAAGTTGAAATTCTTTTAGGTGTTACCAAGGCTGCATATAATTTATATTGTAGAGGAAATGTTGTTATTAGGGTACATTACAAAATTATCTGCCCATTTATTATTTAGAACAAGAGAAATTGAAAAGCAACTTGAAGAAACTGAAAAGATATGTATGGATAAAAGAAGATTCAGTAACCCAAATTGTCCGGACTTGTCACGAACATTGATTGAATTTAAGCCTGTAATCACACAATAATAATCAAATGGAGAATTAAGGAATTATTTAGTCAATTTTATCAATCTGGATAATCCAAGGCTAAATCCTTCTTGATCTTGAAGAGCCTGAGAGGATTCCAGACATCTGTTATTTTTTATATAATTGCCTTAATTCTTTCTTTAACTTTTTCTTCACTGAAATTTGCTTTAAAAATGTATGCAACAAAGTGCTCTGAACTTGCAATAAGTGGTAAAATGAATACTTTTAAAACATGTTCATAAAAGTAGATCATAGAAAAGCAAAGGGATTTCATATGTTCCTTTTAGAATGATAAGGACATATATCTATCCATTTCTGCTTGCAATAGAAAAATATTTTCCCCTGAAACTTATTTATTTAGTACTTACACTGATTAGTGGAAGATCAGTAACTACATTGCCTTGTGGAAATTTGAAAAATATAATATGAATGTTTCGTGAAATGTTTTTTCTTGTTTTGTTTTTATTTAGAAAGTTAATACATCCCAACAACAATAACAACAAAACACCGTGTACGTGTATACGCATGTGGCACATTTTAAAAAGCCATTTTGTTTCTTTAGAGAACTAGGAGATTCTAAGAAAACCTGTTAAATATAGTATACTTGCTGTGGTGATCGCATTACATAAAAAAGATGAATTAAGATGTTATACATGCAGTATACCATCTGCTTCTGTTTTTGTTATTTTCATTATATGCATCTGTTCTTATTCAGCTATAAGGAGGCATTTTATCTTAATTTACACATCAAAATATTGCAAAAAATCAATTTTGTACATGTTAAAAACCTCCTTTTCTTGAAACCTGTGCTAAGATCAAAGAGTAACAAGTTACCAAAGTAAGATTCTGTCTTCGAGATGAAATTTTTAAAATAGCTAGCTGGATAAGGGGGATCCAAATCAATCTAATAAAAAAAATCACTAAAAAATCATTTCCAGTTATTTCTTATAGACTAAGAGGAGAGTATGAAAGTTATAGTCAAAGCACCAGGAAAGGCCCAGGAAGATGGGTGGGGAGTACAGAAAAAGGCAGTGTGAAGTCCTGGCTTAGTGCTAGAGGGGAGGGGGCATTGTTGTCTCAGGTTCTCCCAAAATGTCTGTACATTGCATAGGTTCTGTCTCAAGAAGACAAAAGAGGTGCCAGGGGTTCCACGGTGGGGTATTTAGCCTGGTGGGGAAGGGTCTGAAGCTGGAAGGGAAAGCTAAGAAGGCCAAGCCAAGGAAGGCCAGTGGGGGAGAGGGAAAGACTGTCTATCTGTACATTATATAGAGAGATACAGAGTTTGTGCGTGTCTGTCTGGCACCCCAATGCTGCCCAGCCCTTGTCACCCTTGTCCACTGCCCACCCCCCAGGGGGTTCTTCAAAACTGTTCAAAATTGGAGTTCCCTTCGTGGCTCAGTGGTTAACGAATCCGACTAAAAACCATGAGGTTGCGGGTTCGATCCCTGGCCTTGCTCAGTGGGTTAAGGATCCGGTGTTGCCGTGAGCTGTGGTGTAGGTTGCAGACGCGGCTCAGATCCCGTGTTGCTGTGGTTGTGGTGAAGGCCGGCAGCTACAGCTCCTGTTAGACCCCTAGCCTGGGAACCTCCATATGCCGCGAGTGCGGCTCTAGATAAAGGCAAAAAGACAAAAAAAAAAAAAAAAAAAAACTGTTCAAAATTATGCAGGCATCATTGTACAACTAATTCATCTCAGAGAACTATGAAAACTGATCTGTTACACTAAATATTTATGTTGTATTTGGCTGTTGTTAATACCATGTAGACTATAAACTTTATATGAATATGCTTTGAAATAATGGGATACACTTTTATATAAAGGTATTTAAAAGTATATGGTAAGTGATGATCATCTTAATAATTTATCTTGAATTAGAATCATCAGACAGAAAATTTGTATTCTGAAAACAAAGAGAATCAAATGGACCTCCCTGTGTTTCAAGTGAATACAACAAAAGCATGGAAAGAAAAAAGAGATCCTAATCCAAGTAGATTTTGAACACAGGACAAATATTTGATTACATACAGATAAATACAACTACAAATAAATCTTGAAATCTAATAGTTTTTGTTTTTGTTTTCTAGTTGTATTGGTTTAGCAACCCTGTGCCTTTGTGAGTACTGTAGAACTAGAAAATGCATGCATGTTTGATGTTGTTAAGAGACAGGGTTCTAAGCAGTGTGAGAAGAGAAAAGAAGTTGGGCAAATGGGGAAGGCAAGGAAGAGCCGTGGGGTACTGAATTAAAAATGTACAGGTATCAGCAGAAACTCATCACTCTTAATGTGCACATACACATATACATCTGCATATATGAACATATATTTTAAGCTATTTCTGTAGCGATAAGGATAAAAACTCCAATCTTGGTTTCAACATACCTCACTAAACTGAATGAACCCAGTGCTTCCTGGAGCAATGGTTGATTCTAGGGCTAAAGCAGAGAGAGTTTTGGATGATCTAGTAACAGCTTCTTATGCCTGAAGAATAAGGAAATGCACTAACAATCCTAAGATCATAACTAAAGACACAGAAGGCAGCTAGGTGGGAATTTCACTGGCCAATTTGTAATAATTTAGAGCATTAAAATGAATAATGACAATTACGATTCAGAATAGACTAAAAAAATGTAGACTCTAATTTCCCAACAGCATTACACAATATACATTTATACACATACAGAAAATACCAATTAACAAATATGGAAGGAATGATAAAATTAACAAAGTAAAAACTTTCAGAATCATTATAATAATAAATTGAGGCAAAGATCAATGAGTGCAAAACCAGTGAGTGAATATTTTATGGACACAGGCTAATGAGATAGTTAACATTATTTCCTCATCGAGGTGTAAATGAAATTTGGAGAAACTCAGACAGTACCTCAATCAAGAGATCCAAGTTTATATCAGAAACAATGGATTGACATTTTGTGCCTTAGGCTATGATACACCAAAAAGAACACAGCTTCTTTCATGTAGTATCGTTGCTGAAAAAACAGAATCTAATCATGAATAAACTTCAGAAAACCTAAATTAACTATCTACAAAACAACTGGCTATTATAGTCTTCAACAAACAAACAATAAACAAGCAAAAAATACTTTTAAGAAAAGCAAAGAAAGGCCATTGAACAGTTTCTGGATTAAATGAAACTAAAGAACAAATTATTAAATTAAAAAGATGAAATTTGGAAAATTCTGCAAGTGGCATTATCAGGACTACTGAAAACCACCTCAAAATTATGCAAATAGTTAATGAGTGTAAAGAAGTGAATCATAAATTTCATATTTCATGTAACTGGGAGACATCTGAAAAAATGTAAAAAAAAATCAAATGGAGGAGTGGTAATCAATTTGTAGATGGGGGAACTAAGTACACAGAAAGAAGTAAAGAGGAGACCAGCTGTTCAGTTCAAAGAACTCTTAATTTTTCTGGAATTGGTTGCACTGGCTACCATAGCAGGAAGCCTCGCAGCAGAATTTAAAAATGATTATCTGTAAGTCTTTTAAAGACCTTTGTATATGCACCATTACCCAACAGCATCCCTGCATATAGTATCTAGAGAAATTAAACAATATTTTTCTTAGACTGAAGACACCCAAGGTGCCAATGTTGTGGTAAAGGGGGTGCCACTATAAATTTGGAGAATTAAGAGGAAGTCCTCATACTGAATATTGAGTCCATCTTCACTTATAAAAAGATCACTGAACACTATAGATATTTGGAATTTCTCATTTTGTGATTTCTATTGCATTATTCATTCCTGCTTTAATCCTTACTGTTCTGTTTCTTCTGCTTACTTTGAGTATAATGTGCTTTTTTTAAATCTAGCTTCTTAAGGTGAGATCATTATTACACAATTTTCTCCTGTTATAAATATTTACTGTTATAAAATTTAACCTAAGTATTACTTTAAATTATGATAAATTCTTACAGTGTTTTCATTTTTATTCAGTTCTTAATCCTATTTTTTTTAAGGGCTGTACCCATGGCGTATGGAGGTTCCCAGGCTAGGGGTAGAATTAGAGCTGTAGCCACTGGCCTACACCACAGGGGATGCAAGCCGCATCTGCGACCTACACCACAGCTCACGGTAATGCTGGATCCTTCCTTAACCCACTGAGCGTGGCCAGGGATCAAACCTGCATCCTCATGGATCCTAGTCAGGTTCATTTCTGCTGAGCCACAATGGGAACTTCCACTACTAGCTAATTTAGAATTAAGAGAACACATCTTTAATTTATTACACTTTACCTTCAGGTGGCTCCATTGCGCAATGGACAGCACGCTGGACTTCCATTACACTATACCTTCAAATGACACTATGTAACTTCACATATAGTGAAGTAGTAAAAATCCTACAATAAGATTTTTCCATTGTTACTCTCCTGACCCAGAGAGAGGTTGGTCTAGAGTAGGCACTATTATTTTCTAAATGAAGGAAGGAGCTTAGTAAATGATTCAATCCTTGCAGAATGTTCCTAGCTGAAGATGGTCCATGAAACCTGAGAGCTTCTCTTTCACATTCCAATGGCAGGAAGATTAAAAAGTAAACATGCCTAAACATCATTCTGGCAATGTTTAGTTTTGAGTCAGTTTGGGTAAAATATTTTATTTTCCCACTTTCTACTTTTGTTTTGTTCCATTTATGGATTTGTAAAATAAGGCATTTTATTTACATTATTTTGAAATTTGAGTTATGTAGTTGGTCACCTCTACATTGCTGAATTGACAATTGTTTGCCTTGGCTTAGTCATTCTCCATTTCATTGTGCCATTCTTTCTGTCTTTTTCCACTTGTCTCTTGTTAATTTCTACTCCTCCTCTCCTCTCCTTATCTCCAACATTTATTCTCTTTCTCTTTCACCCATTCTCTCCCAATTGATCTCTCTTCTCCATCTCTCTTTCCTTTTTCCTCCCCCTTCTTCCTTCTCTTCCCCTCTCCTCCTATTTCCCTTTCACTTCTATCTTCCTTTTCTCTCTGCTCTTCTATTCTCTAAAAACACAATGCTATTCTAATGAAATCTAAAATACAATATTAGTAAATTTAACAAATTTTTACAAGTCAGTGCTCATATACCATGTGCTAAGTGATACATTAAATACTGAAGAATAAGGTAAAGCAATGTGATGAAATATCCTTCTTCACAAAATAGAATCTGCCAGAGAACAATGTTTTCATTCTACCAAAAAAGACTGGTGTGAAACCAAGAGTTATGGTGTTAACTAATCTATGTCAATACATTAGATTTTAAAACTGAATATTCTAAAAGATGTTTTCAATAAAATATATTTGATTTTCTAATAACACCAATTTTATTTGATACGGGCTATTAGTTTTAAGTAGTTCTTTAGAATTTGCATTAAGAATTTAAAAAGTCTTTAAAAAACCTTTCTATACCATAGAAATAGAATATATTCTGTGTGAGTGTTTGTGTCTGTGTGTGTGTGTGTGTGTGTGTGTGTGTGTGTGTGTGTGCGAAAGAGAGACAGAAAGAGAGAGAAAGAGAGAAAAACAATCAAGTTATTTGCCAATAGTATTGGTATTTCAGCAAACATCTGATATTGTCCCTCAAGCAAAAGAAAAATCAAGAAATTTTCCAATACCAATCTAAATTATATAAGTACATTAATTCAAAAGAACCTCCTCTCACTGTCCCCAAACACAAAACAAAAATCCTCTGAACTTGTTCTATTGCACCCTAAGACATTAAAAAGTCCTTGAAGTTCAAAAGTTTTACTTGTGTATCATTCTGTGAGGCTACTGATATCTTATTCTGGTGATTGCAGAAATGTCAGGTGATTCCAGTTCAACAGTAAATAAGCAATACCTACAATGATAACAGTTCCATTTATCTACCTCCCAAATAGCTCTTAAATTTAGCTTCATATTGGCTACCACTGCCCTAAGTCAATCTTTTATATCTCCCTTAAAAACTGCAATATCTTCCTAACAGAGAACCTAGAATCAACCCTTATCACTCTCCAAAGTATCACCAGAATGACTTTTGGGTTGTTTGTTTTAAAATTTTTATCTGTTTATAGAAGTATGGCGGGCTTTTGAATTTAGGTGGAGTCAAAATCAGACTTGACATTATCCGCAAATGATGGAAGTTATTTAACCTTTCAAACTGTATTCTCACCCACTATATAAATGTAGTTTGATGATAACTACCTTGCAGACTTTAGCTAATAGAGGATTAAATATGATTGCATGTAAAGTGCTTCTCGTATTGCATAGAATATAGTACATTCTCAATGAATGTTAGTTTTTTGTGAGTGCTTTGATGGTTACGATAAATAATTTGGTAACTAAAGAAAAATAATAATGAAGGAAACATTAATAATACTAACCCATTAATGCTTTATACAATTTTCAATGTTTTTTTCTGGTTACTGCAATGATACATATAGTTACATGTTTGGGTCCAACAATTAAATTCATATCTATAACTGAAATAATACTTTTTAAGAATAAATTTTTAGACCAATTTTGATTGTCATTTACTTTTATCCAAATTATATAAGTAATGATTGCTTAAAATTAAGCCTGATATCTAATATTTTTCTTCTCCTATCCCCAGCCTCTCCTTGCTCCCCTACTGGTTGCTGGCTATTTTTCCACATCTTTTTTTCCCTCCATATGAACTTAAAGGCTATTTAACATATTTAAAATATTGACTTTCTTACGCCAGAAATAGAGTGTATATCTTATTTTATTCAAGACTCTTATTATTTCCCAGTACATATTTAGCTTTTGAAATATGGGTCTTGAATAGTTTTCTTAGGCCTGTTCTACTTTTTTTAGATAATACAGCTTTCATGAAACAGGTGATTTAATCATTAAATATTCTAAGTTGTTAATCTTGATGTATGGATGAGCCACAGTTTGTTTGTTTTCGTTTTTTTTTCTGTCTTTTTTCCTTATCAGCCGCACCTGCAGCATATGGAGGTTCCCAGGCTAGGGGTCTAACAGGAGCTGTAGCTGCTGGCCTTTGCCACAGCCACAGCAACGCAGGATCCGAGCTGCGTCTGCAATGTACACCACAGCTCACGGCAAAGCCAGATCCTTAACCCACTGAGCAAGGCCAGGGATTGAACCCACAACCTCATGGTTCCTAGTTGGATTCCTTAACCACTGAGCCAAGACGAGAACTCCTGGATGAGCCATAGTTTTAATGCTGATCTTCTAACTACTGACTATAAGTTTTCTAGGTGATTTTGTTTCATATTTTGGTTGACAATGTATTTGCAAACGTCATCAATTTTGCTCCTTTTTAAAGTCATTTTTAATTCTGACAAAGGTTTATAGGTGTTAATTGGAGCAAGTGAATTCTAAAAATTATATTACTGTTAATCTCTTAGTTGTTTATCTACTGTCTTCTAAAGCACTAATGAAGATAACAAAATTATTTTATGTATGCAGAAATAATCTGTACATCTCCTCTTTGAAAGAAATTCTCCACATACTCTTTGTTTCTTTTATTATATGATTTTTCCCTCATCTCCAAATTACTCTTCTGCAATTCATGTTAGATGTATTTTAGAAATTCTGAACTTATTTTATTGGTTAAATTCTGTCATATTTCACGTCTTCACTGGTGTGCAGATCATTCTAAGAGAATTCTTCAATTCAATATCCTATGTGAGGAGTCCTGTTGTGGCTCAGTGGGTTAAGAAGCCAACTAGTATCTATGAGAACGTGGGTTCAATATCCATGAGAATGTGGGTTCAATCCCTGGCTTCACTTGCTCAGTGGGTTAAGCATCTGGCATTTCTGCAAGCGGTGGTATAGGTCACAGATGCAGCTAGGATCCCACATTGCTGTGGTTTTAAGTATAGGCTGGCAGCTGCAGCTCCTATTCAACCCCTAGCCTAGGAACATCCATATGCTGCATGTGCAGTCTTAAAAAGGAAACACCCTATGTAACTAAGAAGTTGTGTCCATTCTGTTCTGAGGCAGGAACTGATATATTGATGTGTGTGACCAAGACTGAATGAGGATTTTTAGAAATAGAACGGATCATAGAAATATTTTTCTGTGATAAAATTGGTGGTACTCAAGATAAGAGTATGTGTTCTCATACCTGTTCTTTTTTTTTTTTTTTTGTCTTTTTTTTATATAGAGCCGCACCTGCGGCATATGGAGGTTCCCAGGCTAGGGGTCTAACAGGAGCTGTAGCTGCCGGCCTCCGCCACAGCCACAACAACGCGGGATCCGAGTCGCATCTGCAACCTACACCACAGCTCACAGCAACGCCGGATCCTTAACCCACTGAGCAAGGCCAGGGATCGAACCTGCAACCTCATGGTTCTTGGATTCGTTAACCACTGAGCCACGAAGGGAACTCTTTGTACCCATTCTTGAAAGTAGTAATAGAGACTGTGTTTTTGAAATGACTTGTTACTAAAAATTCATTAGAGAATAGTCAACTCAAATTGACAGAAATTTTGCTGAATTTTGCATCTGAAATATTTTTCTATTTGTCTTGAATAAACAACCCATATAAGCTAAGGTTAGAGCTAAAAACAAACAAACCAAACCCCCAAACTCTCAAAGATTTAGTTGAAATTCTTTGTTATTTTGACATCTACTAATAAATATTTGTATCTGAGGCAGAATCCTAGTTGATAATTTCATCCTTTGTAACATACTCTCTGTAAGGAATATTATAGTGAATGCAGCCTCACATCCTTAACTTTATTAGAAAGTTACACTATACACCTAGAACAAACTTATGATATAGAGTAACCAAAGTCTTAGTTGGTTCTAAACAGCATCTAAAATTAATTGTCTAAAACTTAACTTCTGTTTATAGAGCCACTACTCTGCTTTCAAGTTTCCCCACCTCAGTAAATGGAAACTTTTTCCCTCCAGCTACAAACTCCACAACTATGTCTTAAGCTACCATCACTCATCTGAATTGTTTTCACACATTTCTCCTGTCTCTCCCTTTTCTCTTTTTTATGGAGAAAAGCTGGGCTACATACAATAGCTAAAGTGATTAAAATGTAAAACAAAGTGTGGCACTCCTCTGTATCAAATTTATTAACAGATCTTCCCAATTTACTAAGAATTTTATTGATAGTGTTTTTTGCCATGACCACGAAGGCTCTACATATAATGTTCACCATCACCACCAACCCCAAGCGTGCACACGCACACACACACACACAGCCACGAAGTACTTCTCTTACCTTCATCTTCCACTATTTCCAATTTGAAAATCATGCTCTAGGCTGTCCGGCATCTATGGTATTCCTAAAACACAGTCTTTATAATCTTGCCACACGTCCTCTGTACATCCTAGTCTCTCTCACTAAAATTATATTCTCCAGATATCTCTATCCCAGGTCCTCTCATTTCTATCATGTCCCTGTTTACATAGTAGGGAAATATTTAGTGTCAGTTCTATGTAAAATGATAATAAAACATCTCATCTATTTCCCAATTATCCTCTAATGTCAATGAGAGGAAGAAAAATAAACAATGAGTGAAAAAATTAGGTATGTACAAACTGTTGAAATAATTCTAAAATTTAATGGACTTTCAAAAAGTAAAAATCTGTTCCTTAACAACACCGCAATCAGACTGTTCCATGCAGTACTTCAGCCTGGCCTCTGTTCATCTCATGAAGGATCCTGAACATAAAATTCAGTGATCAATAGGCTTGAATAAGAAAAACACAATTTTAATATTCAAATACCTCTACTTAAAAGTTAACATTCCTTTGATTATTAATTTAGGCAACAAAATGGAATACTATTAGTACCTGTGATTCTCACAAATAGTAATCATGGTAATGTTCTATCACATTACGTCTTTATAGGACATGTTTTTAGGCTTCTTTCTACTGATAAATTGTTTTTTTTTTTAACTTGCCACTGGATCAGTCATGACTGCAACAGTACCCACCTGGGTTCCCTGCTTTTGGAAGAAAAAGAGTTTTTGGAAGGGACACTGTTGCTTTCTTTCGATTTGAATCTCTCTAATTTCTAAATGGATTTCTCAGATTTTCTGTCATATGGCTAAGATCAATGCTTATTACCACTACTGATTCAAACTTATTCTTAATTCTACATTCCTTCTGTCATTCTAAACAGGAATCTTAACACTGTGTGGATTTACTGGGTGTGGGTGAAGACTGACACATAGTGCTTATGGCTCACAATGTCATCTTACCTAGAACTAATATAACGATCTATCTATCTCACAAGTTTGATCAACCCATTCATGATCCCTTAGAAAAAGGGTTCTACATTCCCTTCATCATAAAAGTACAATTGCCTCAACTTGGTTTACATATGTTCTCCATTTACTTTTGCATGTATACTCACTTTTCTATCTTCTAGCAATAATAATAATAACAATAATAATAATAATAATAAGCCATTTTGAGGTTCATTAACTTTGAGTCATATATCAAGCTAAGTGCTTCACAAAGATTGACCACATTTAATTCTCACAATAACATTATTAGGGTATGAACTATTATCTCCAAATTACAAGTAAGGGGGAAAAAGGTTATAAGGTTGAGTAAATTACCCAAGGTCACACAAGCACCAGACGTGAAATGTAGTATTTGGATCACATGGATGGACTTCATAGCCAAAGATATTTACTCTTAAATCACAGTAACACCCTGGGAGTCCCTGTGCCTACCCATCATGCTCATCTGCACATCTAATACAGCACTTGCCTCCTTATGTGTACTGAGGTATTAACCTGCATGCATAGTAAGTAGAGGCACTCATTTATTTCTTTACATCAGTATCTGCTGGTTTTATATACTCCAATTTTAATATCCCAAATACCCCAAAATTGGGATACTTTCATAACTTAATAGTAAAAATTAATTTTAATAAGGTTATAGTCTTTTTAAGATTGAATTAAAGAGACAGAAGCTCAGATTCTTTTTTTTTCTTTTTTTTTTCCTCTTAATGGATTTTATTTCAATTATAGGTGTACATAAATCATCACAAGTCAATTTTACAGATTTTGTATCCCAAACCCCCAGTGCATCCCCCCACCCCCCCCAGATTGTCTTATTTGAAAAACCAAGGTTTTCCAAAGTCTGTGAGTCATTGTCTGTTCTGTAAGAAGGTTCATTGTGTCTTTTAGT
>PVHT021183727.1:21588183-21658830 GCA_004024745.2 Catagonus wagneri
GGGAGGTATGGGGTTGCTTCTATCGCGTAATCGCCCCTCCTACCTCTTGATGTGGTCTCCGCTGTGTCTTCTGGAGCAGAGTATCTTTTTTGGAAGTTTACAGTCCATTTGGTTGAAGGTTGCTCGGCATTTGGCTGTATTTTTGCTGTTTTTTCGGGAGAGAAGTTGAGCTCCAGTCTTTCTATTCCGCCATCTTAATGCAATCTCTCCCAGCTCAGATTCTTAAAATAAAAAGGACCTATGCTAAAGATTTAGGAAATTTTCAGCTGCATTTTTAGAAGTTTGCATTTTAAATTAGGACAAAGGTAAAAAAAAATCAAACCATACAACAAAATTGTTTTGCCCCCAAAGATCACCTCCTCCCTGAAGTTTTCTCTAAAGCTATTTCTTATTTTAAGTAGATGTCTAGCCTTGCTACTGCTGCTTCTCAGGGGAACAAAGATGCAACATCCTGTTAAAGTTTAACATTTTTTATACTGAAAATGTTTCCAGGTCATACAACCACTTACAGCACTGGATACAGAATCTTGGTAAACATGTTGTGAAAGTAGCTCTTAGAGGAAACCAAAAAGTATGAACATAAGCTACTTTCTTTCCCCTGAAGCCAGTATTTGGCTTGCATTCTCCTAAGAATTTCAGAGGATTTGCCTCTGAATATAGATCAGTTTGTAAATTTTAAATAAGACATTCATGATTAAACTTTTGAATAGTCCTTATTTACTTTAATGAATAGTTAATAGACCACTAATCTTTATTCTATTATTTAGAACAACCTGTGAGGTATTTCAAAATGCAGACACCCCCTATGTCCTACTCCTGAATCAGAGAGTCTCTTAAGGTAGATATTTAGAGATTTTATGTAATAATAGTAATATTATTTTTTAATTCCGTGTTCAAAATTATATTAATTCATTTATGTAACAGTTTGAAGGGAAAAGGCAAAGACAGACTATGAAGATGTTACTTAGCGTAAGATGCAGAAGCTCAGTCACGTCTCCACAGTGTGGAATTACTGTGGAGAACCAGCATAGCCCAACATGTAGTCATATGTGGTCTGAAACACAATGTGACTGCAAATTCAACATCTACTCATCTCTCAGAGGATAACAGAGCAATCAAGCTCAAAGGCAGCGAGTATAAAGTCAGAGTATCTATCTATCGACAGTGAGAAACCTCTCAAATTAGTATTCTCTCATATAAATGACAGAAGGTTTTTATGAAAAGTTCAGTTATCATCAGTTCTGATGATAATGTGTATTAATTTAAGTGATAAATAATACTGCCCCAAAACCAGGATACGTACACCATCTGGAGAGTAGCATCTCTTGCTGTGTGCATGCTACATGAGAAGTTGTATAATCACGAGAGCTATTTCAGGATGATATGAAAACTGGCATTGCTAAGAATGGTGTACCGTTTCCTAACATCTGGCTAAGGAAGCCTCATACATCCATCTCCACATTATCAACACATCCCCCACTGTAGAACGGAAGTCTTTGTTCTCAGGCCAAGGTACACTTGCTTCTCTGAACGTCTGCATGGACACGCCTGACATTTCCCTGTGTAACTCCATTTTCCTTTTTTACAGAAGAACAGCCCCTTTTCCAAGTGAGATTTTTTTTTTAAAATGATATTAATACCGGATGCACTGGGGGTTTGGGATACAAAATCTGTAAAATTGACTTGTGATGATTTATGCACACCTATAATTGAAATAAAATCCATTAAGAGAAAAAAAATGATATTAATACCTTCACATTAGTCAGGTCTTCTGAGCCTATAAGTCTTAAGGTTCACAATGGCTTAATATATTATCACTCTGATCCCAAACGCGTACAGCTTTAAGTTTAACTCTTCTTTAAAAATCATATTTGTTGTTGTCAGGTTTGAGATCATGGGTGGTACAAATCAATTTCTCTTCATTTATCTAAAAAAATTCATCATGGGGTTAAATATTTTATTGAAAATTTTGTAGTTCAAGGAAATATCTGATAAAGCACCATAGCTTATTATCTGGTTTATCTCCAATACCATTTCTTTGAGAATCTTGGTTTTCAATATCCGAGAAGAGAAAGAACAAATATAATAATACAAAAACTTAATCCAATGGAATCAATATTAACATCATATTCTTACATGTTTATGCTACTAAAAGATTAGTTATTTCCTAATAATATAAGAAGAGGAATAAGCTCTCCCAGGTAACACTTCTATAACTCCCACTTCTAATCTGGGTACTTCATTAAGTGCTTTGGGATTCAGAGAATAGTCTATACTGTAAATAATACTGTTGGTTCAGGAAATATTTTTTTATAGCACCCAAAAAGCTATGCAGATGAAATCTGATTTAATTTTAATATTAAATGAATCGATTAATTCATATATATATATATTTATATACCATCTAAAGGTAAGTAAAATGTCTTTTGTCATTAAATTTCAAGTGAACAAAGAAAAGTTGAGTTGAAAAGGTTAAATGTATATCACAATGAAAATTCAACATGGTTCACCAATAATTCAATGAGAAATGACATATAAGTTAGCTTTTGCTGTTCGATGAATACCTCCAGTTCTATTTGCTTGAAACAACATTCATTACTTACCTCTACATTCTGGTCTTTCTAGACCCTCTTATCTAGGGTGGCCTCATTTGTTTGTCTGGTGGCTAGAAACTATCATCTTGGGTGCTTGAGTCTTTCTATTTTTTTTTATCTCACCTCTTATCTTTCAGCATATTAGCCAGTGCAGTACAGATGGTAGCTTCAGTTTTCTGAACTCAGTGGAAGAGAGAAAGCCACAACGCACAACCAATGCCAAGTCCTAGCTCATGTCACATAGCCTAATGTTCCATTAGTCAAAACATATTCAAGGAGTTTGGCCAGCAACTCCATCTCTTGATGAGAAGAGCTGCAAAGCCACAATGCAAAGGGGGTGGGTGGGTGCAAAAAGATGGGATGGATTTGTAACCATTTTACAACTGACCATCAGTGATACAATTTGTTTGTTACAGCAAAATTCTCAGAGCACTTTTGTCAAAGGCAGTTTTTCACAAGGCCTAGACACAACATGAGCAAATAATAATTCTTGCCTGATATCCAGCCTTCTACACACAATTATATAATGCCTTCACAGGGTTTTTGTTTGTTAACTTGAGAAGTAATTCTATATGCTATTTGAAAAATTCTCCCCAGAGTTATAACTTGGGTTAAAAGCTGTCTATTTGCTGCCTGCGCAGTATTTTTGCTCTTTGTGTATTTTACTTGCTGACATATTCATGAGGGCAGAATGATACTGGCAATTTTAATCTATAATTACCCCTCGTTATCCAATTGCTCTTTAGACACTTTAGAAGTTAGCCTTGAGCGGCTGAATGTAAGTTCATTCCTACAAGAAACTTGATCTATCTCCTAGCTCATTTCCTGTATAGCTTCCATCGTTTCACTTTCAGCCATCAGAATTGTTAAATAAACTGCAGTTATTGACCCTTCTAAAATCTCTTCCATTGCCTCGATGTACATATATTCGTGCCACTCAGAGACACTTGGGGCTGTAACTACTACATCCCTTACAGGCAAAAGAACGACAATTATAAATTGGGAGAGAATTAGAGTAAGTAATTTGTAGTTACAGAATAAAAAATTCCAACCAGTATCAAGAACTACTAAGCAACTCTGTCACTGTATTGCTTTAAAAATGATGCTTGTTATTAACATCTTGCCTTTCTTATTTCATACTCACTTTAGCAAATACTTTTTAATAAGAATTTGTATCCTTTGTTTGTTCCTTAGGCACTAGCCCAATAAGCTGCAGCAGGATTTATGTCAGATGATTTCATTTCCTGTCCTAATTTATGTTAAAGAATGACAATACCTGTAGAAAAAGAAACTTCTGTGGTATATGGTACTTTTCATTAATTAAAGTAAAAGTTCTGCTAGTTCTTGACATTTGACTTTTTCATACTCTGTGAAAGTGATAAATGAGTGATATGAAAAGTTGGATATAGTGAAAGGTGTTATTTAAAAGAATCTGCAAAGTAAAATATAGGTTATTGCTCCCAATTGAGAAAGTCAAAAGAAAAAAAAAAGCATCAAATACAGTAGGTGCTTAAAAATTTCTTGTTACATTAAATTATCCTAGTGGATTCTTGAAGTTGTCAACCTAGCACCCTTGTTTGAAGAGATTTATCTTTCTAAAAACGTGGCAAATATGTAGGGTGACTTTATATTTTATTGTTCAAATTCAACATTTTGGAGAAAAAGTGCTTTTGATAATTACATGATGGAAGAGGCAGAGACCTTATGACGCTGGGCACAACTGGAGTATGATTTACCTGCAAATGTGAGGGCCATCATAATTCTCTAAATGCTGGCTTCTGGTAGACGTCAGAGAAAAGTTCCTTTGCCACCGTCAGACAGAAAGAGCTAGAAGACAACTGCTCTCTGGTGGCTAAAGAGTAAAATGTAGCCTTGTCAGCTGTCTTACAAGGACAAAGGCAGCTTTAAGCAAATGAAAATGAAGCCACTGTAGGGAAGATAAAACAAAGAGATGATCAAAAATCAGACCATAACAAAGATGAGAAGACTGAGAAAGGGCCAATTGTTGTCCCTGACGAAGAAACGAATGCTAGCCCTTCCCGTGGTTCTGTTATTAGACATTTATTTGCTTCCTGTTATGTTTTCTCTATGTTAGTTTGAGGTTACTTTCTGTCATTTGCAACAAGATTGATCCAAATGAAAATATGATTAAATGACTTCTACACCAGACAACATATTTTCTTCTTAAATCATCCTGTAATAAGTATTCAAGGTATGAATTACAAACTCCTACACAGTGCAGGGAAAACAAAGATCTAGAGATGTTAATCTAATATAGTATCATGATTAATTATCGAGTATTAAAATGCTTCCTTTGTGGTTTTATGCCCCCCCCCGACTTCCTTTTTTTTTGTTTTTTGTCTTTTTGTCTTATCTGGGGCCGCATATGGAGGTTCCTAGGCTGGGGGTCTAACAGAAGCTGTAGCCGCAGGCCTTCGCCACAGTCACAGCAACGCAGGATCCAAGTCGCATCTGAAACCTACACCACAGCTCACAGCAACGCCAGATTCTTAACCCACTGAGCAAGGCCAGGGATCGAACCCGCAACCTCATGGTTCCTAGTCGGATTTGTTAACCAATGAGCCACAACGGGAACTCCCCGACTTCTTACTTATAATATAGTTTTTTTTTTTTTTTTTCCATAACCATATATCTGTGTACTCCAGGGGATGCAAACAACGTTTTGGAAGAGTGATCTTTTCCAGAGAAATGTTGGGCCATTTCATACCCACTGCCTGGTTTAATTCAAGGATTGGAAGCCAGTTTCATGAATTCTTACATTTCCACAATGAAAGTGAAGTCAATAATGAGACACTGATTATGGTAGCAAGTTCACAGTTAAGAGACATTAAGAGTGTAATTATTTATTTAATCAAGTTCTAATTCATTTTTTGTTCACTTTGAAAATTAATGCTGCTGGGAGGGAGTATTTCCTTCGGATCATTGCTCTGCTATGTATGCCAGGAAGGTGTTAAATTAGAAACACCAAACACAGAAAATAAATTATGTTTTGAAACCCAAAAGGGAAAGTTGACAAAATCAATAATATTTGAAACTAGATATAAGTACCCAGGAAAATAGTATTTGTGGGGATTAAAGTAGGAGGATTAAGGGAAATATATCCCCCACAGGTTGTGTGCTTCGTGATCCATCTTAATAAAAATACTAAGTCAATATAGGGATTAATACACTTAAGGAAGGGAAAAGTTCCAATACACTTCAAAACCATTTCTTAGAACGACTCCGTTTTCATAGATGTTCTTGTAATAGGACAAAATATAAAATTATATAGGAATTTTTATGAGGAAGATAATATCATCAAGGTAGCTAGAAACAAACACTATCTTCCTTAATTTTAAGCAATTAACTATATAGCAATAACAGAGCTACAGACTGCACTTCCATAAATGTTTGATGGTAGAGAAAATAATTTTTATACATATAACTAAAATTATTGTCAGTTATAATATTTGAAATTGAACCACTGACTCATTCTTATAGCAAGAGTTACCATTAAAATGGGGAAATAAGCAAAGACTATGTTTTATTTACATACTTATTTACATATTTACCAGATTCCACTAGAACCTGGGAAATAGATCGCGTTTAGTAAATATTCAAGAATGACTATGAATGTAAGCGTTAGGTCAGTTTTAGTGTTCTTAGTGCTGTATTATGTATGTGACTTAAGATCAATATATATTTCATATTAATTGAGAATATAATGCTAGAATATTGCAATGGGCAAAGCAGTGGTCATGCTGCAGGTGCTGAGTAAATAGTTACTGAACACTGGAGTGAGCAAGATTACAGCTAGAGTTTCCATAGCCTGACCCAAGAGGAAAGAATTCCAAATGTTAATGTGCGCAAATATATCTAAATTCCTTTGATTGCTAGTCTTCATTGCTGCTGAAAGAGAATCTGAATGATAATTAGCTTTTTTTTTTTTTTTTTTTTGCACACACCGAAATTTATCAGTATCAGGAAGGTGAGGAAGAACTCAGAGAAATCACACTAAAGGAGTGGGCATAACACCTCCTTCAGATTTCATTTTCATTATGATTTTACAGCACAACAGAGATTGGATGTGATATCAAGCAATTTAAAGAAGAAGACTAGATTACATGACCTTCTTTTTTTTTTCTTTTTCTTTTTTTTTTTTGTTTTCTGTCATTTTAGGGCCACACCTGCGGCATGTGGAAGTTCCCAGGCTAGGAGTCTAATCGGAGCTATAGCTGCTGGCCTATGCCACAGCCACAGCAACGTGGGATCCCAGCCACATCTACAAACTACACCACAGCTCATGGCAACGCCAGATCCTTAACCCACTGAGCAAGGCTAGGGATGGAACCTGCAACCTAATTGTTCCCTAGTTGGATTCATTTCTGCTGAGCCATGACAGGAACTCCTCCATAACCTTCTTCTATCTTTAATTAAAATTTTCCTTCTCAGATAAGCAATATGATTACTAGGTTTCATTTGGAAGTCAAATTACACATGGATTGGGATTTCCAGAGCTTTATGAAGACAAGAATTATCAGGTAAAATGTGGGATCTACAGAAAAAAACTACCATGGTGGAGTACTGGCTTGTCTGGAAAATGGACAAAATACTGGCAAAGTGCATATACTTAGAATATTTTATCAGAATGACTAAAATATCATGAAGAATGGAGCAGATGAATTTGCTTAATGGAGCACTCCACTTCAAACATTTAGTTGAAATTTTGTTCCCAAACTATAAAAATACACTTTTTTGGACAAGAAAATTATATAGTAAAGACAATTATATGTTTTAGATATTTATTTCTTGCTTTAGAAAGTAAAACTGTCATTTAATGAAAACAATAATCATGTAGTTTTTTTTGAATTCCTGCTGTGGCTCAGAGGAAACAAACCTGACTAGGATCCCTGAGGATGAGGGTGTGATCCTTGGTCTCGCTCAGTGGTTAAGATTCTGGTGTTGTCGTGAGTTGTGGTGTATGTGGCAGATGCAGCTCAGATCCTGCATTGCTGTGGCTGTGGTGTAGGTCAGCAGCTGCAGCTTGGATTTGACCTCTAGCCTGGGAACTCCCATATGCTGCAGGTGTGGCCCTAAAACTAACTAACTAAATAAATAAATAATTGTGCAGTTTCTGTTTATTGACTATTTGAAGCAAGTTCTACAGAGCAAAAATATAAAAGAATCTAAGTGTAACATCGAATAGAAGTGAAAATTTCATTTAAAAAACTACATTTTCAACAAAGACAAGATAAATAATTTAGAGAAAAGGATTGGGAGACTAGTTAATGCCTACATTCTGGATGATAAGGAAACACCAAATATGCTTAAGAAAAGGTGTTTTTCTTATTTTTTACATCTATGAAGAAATGATATGATGGGGGGAATAAGGTACCATGGCAACACATTTGTTCACAAAATTTCTTCATTTCAAATACAGAGATCACATTTTTTTAATTTTGTGAATTATTCTTGAAGAAACATTGTGAAAAGAAACACTGTCCCAAACTGATTTAAAATTGTCACAATTTCCTGTGAAAATCTAACTCATATTTTTGTCTTGAAATTTTATAACATGACTACTTCACCTCTCTTATGGTTTATATTTCTATCACACAAATTCTCAATAAATTCCTTTAAGACAGTATCGGCAGTTGTGAAGCAAATAAATTACATTGCAGAAAAGAAAAAGAGAGAAGAACAGGAAGGAGGGAAAAAAAGTCTATTTTCAGGAAGAAAAGTCAAAAATTTCAAAAAGAAAACCACTTGGATTAAATGATCATTTATTTTTTGTAACTGATTTTTTTTCATTTCTCATTATTAAAAAATACAGAATTTGAAAGATAAAAGTTTAAGTAAATCAAACTTATACTTAATCTAACAATAGATAGCCTATCATATTTGGCTGAATTATGCTTTCTTATAAATTTAACCAAATATTGTGCTATAAATATTTTCTGTGATATTAAATAATATTTAAAAATGGATTTAATAGAGATGGTCATGTCTCCATTTTATGTTTGTTTATTTACTTAATTTTTTAATACATCCCAATTTGGTTTTGATGTTTCATTTTTATATAAAATACTGATGAAAATCTCTGCACCTAATCCAATTAATATTCTTTTTGCAGGAAGGAGTTATTGATATGCTAGTTTCATTATGAAGGCATGAAATCATTTCTAGCACATGTGTCAATCAAGACAAGACAATTGATTTATATATCAACATACTTCTGAGGAAAAGAGGGTTTTTGCTTTCCCCCAAAAGAGAAAATTTTGAATAAGAAATTAAAAAGTATACCTAATTCTGCCCCTCAGAGATAACTAAGTAATTTGATGTTTCTATATACAAATAATATTTTAATCAGTTAAAAATACTGAATATTAAAAGGGTTTTAGGTAGACTCTAGAAATACAATTTAATGTATTCTACACCATTATTTATATGAAACATGAGTAACTAGAAGGTGAAAAATGATTCTTTCTATAGTGACATGGTTACAATGATCAGTGCAAACCCTCACTAATGATTGGTGTAAACCTTCACTCATTTCTCTCTTTTCCTATTGTATTTTTTTCTTTTTCTTTCTTTTTTTCTTTTTTTTAAGGCTCTACCTGTGGCATGTGAAAGTTCCCAAGCTAGGGGTCAAATCAAAGCTACAGCTGCAAGCCTATATGCCACAGCCACAGAACACTGGATCCTAGCTGCATCTGCAACCACAGCTTGCTACAACACCGGATCCTTAACCCACTGGAAAGAGGTCTGGGATGGAACCTAAATCCTCATGGACAGTTTGTCAGGGTCTTAATCCACTTGAGCCACAATGGGAACTCCTGAAACTGTATTTTTCATCCCAATTTATCCATGTGTTTATTATCTTTATCACTACACTGCAGGATTTTTGAGTGTGGTTACCATGGTTTGCTCATTATTTAAACTGTCCTCAGCAAGTGGGTCCTGAATTTAAAAAATCATCAAAATATGTTCTTCTTCATTCATATTTGAGTCCAGGAGTCAACTGATATGATTAGTCTGTCAAATTTTACCACCTAATATAGATTAATTTGATATTAGATTAGTACAGGGAAGTAAACTGTACAAAAAGTGATCTCTAAGAAAACTGAAATGATTTAAATATGCTAGAAGTCCAGTATATTTAAAATTTAAAAAAAATATTTGAACACAATCTCCTTTTACTGACTTCATATAAATAAAATTAAATTAAAATTTTATATTCTATTTTTAAATTCTGTATTTAAGGCAGTGAAAACAATTGCTTTAAAAGGTTTTAAAATGGCCTCTGAAACAAATATCTTATTATATTTCAGAGCCATCACTGAAGCACTCTACTTTCTGAGGTTCCTGATCTAGAACTCTGAAAGAACCTTAAATAGGCCTCTGATCTGGGCTGCACAGTTGTAATCAAAGAGAAGTTTAGAAAAAAAAAAAGATTTATCAAGTCATTTCATATCTTTATCGGTCTCTTATTCTGATGCATTGTATTAAATTATCTACCTTCTGAAAATATTCTACTGGACTTTCAGAAACTATAAAATAGGCATCGATTTTTTTTAAAAAAAGATAAAAATACTACACATGTAAGACAGCATCCCTTTACTATGACTATGACCAATATTCTAGGCATTTACCTTTATGTGAATAATAGAAATGCTTAAAATTACTCAGGGTTACTTAGAAACTTTAAAGAGTAGAAAATCTACTTAATGCTGTGCACATCCAAAAAAACAATTTGGATAGATTATCAGAGCCTTATGCTTGTCTAGACTTGATTGTTTTAAATGAAATGAAGTGTATGGGAACAACTGTAGCTGAGCGAGAACAGAACTGTCAGTTGTTCTCTATGCACATGCTCGACAGTACCTTTAAAAAGAAACAGCGGTACCTCTTAAAGGAAATATGTTGACACAACATGATTTTATGTTAATGGAATACATTAAAGAAAGCAGCGTTGCACCAAATCCATGATATTCATGGAGATACTAGGTATTAGGGAATGATATTTTTGCATGTTCCTTTTCTAACTAATGAAAAGCATAGGCTTCAAATTATACTCAGTTATGCTCCACACTTTGATGTTAGAAAGTGTGCCTTCCCACAGAATAAACTAACCCACATCAAAACCACACAGTTGTATCGAGGCTTTATTTTCTGTTGAATATGTGAGTTCAGGAAGTTTGACCCCTGCTCAACAATTTCAAGATTCTATAGTAGAATTATTAAAAGCCTGGTGCTCCCAGCTCTACTCAGAGGGATGTTTGGTTCTTTTTGGTGAATTATAGAAAGGCACACAATTTCCAAAAAACCATAACTACTATAAGCTTATCATAATGCCATTCTTGAATCTCTACAACATAAGACATGGCAATGAGAACCCTACAGCAAAGCAAAAATGTTTTACTAAGACTCAAGATTGGTCCTTCAGGGGTTTCATTTCAGCATGTATAAACAGTTATATATTATGTGGAAGACCTGATTATAGATTTGGTCATAGTCCTTCATGGTGTTATATTAGTTTTATAGACCCTAAATCCATTTGTATGCTAGTGTTTGTGGTGTAATAAATGGCTCAAGAACAGCTCATTAAACTTTCTTCCCTTAAGAAAATAGTGTGAGATTATGACTATGTACCCTATCAGTGACACCACTACGAGACTGAAGAGTGAAGGGAAGAATTATTATGGTGGCAAAACTGAGACATAAACCAGGATTTATTAACATTCTTTCTGAGGATACAAAACATTGCTAATTAAGTTACAAGATTACTGGTCACTGTCATACCAATAACTGAAATATGTCCAACATTAAAAAGAGAATAAGCAAACCCCCCAAATTTGAGATACATTTCAAATTATCTAAATTTTGATACATAATCAGTGCCTCTACTTCTCTCTCTCTCCATTTATCTTTCATTATTTTTCTCTCTCTTTTCCTCTAATAAAGGGATAATTACTTTTTCTGAAAATTATAATTTAGCTCAAATAATAGTTAAGTAGAAGACCTTATAAGACCTGATAGTCACTAGATAGCATAGGCATTGCAAGAGATTCATTAAGAGTGGGAAATGGACAGGATGCTTCTCAAAAAATGAGTCTAAATCACTGATGTGGTTCTGACAATTGACCATTTTGAGTTTGCATCTTTGGGCTGATCGAAATGATCTTCAAACTGAGGTACACATGGATAGTCTGCCTAAGACATCATCGATAGGCAGAATAAATAAGCCCCTTACATTATATAAGGAGTATAAATGTGGAATTTCCAAGTAAAATATTTCCTTAAATTACAGCATTCTCTATTTCAAAAGAAAGCTTTTGAAATCTCCTATGTGTGGTGCTATTTTTGAAATACACAGAAGTCACTTTCTATATGGTACATAATTAGGTAATCAAGTGAGAGCCACAGGAGTCCTAGATCGAGCTCAAAAGGTTAGTGGCTTTTTAACCCCACTTACTCTCTGAAAGTCATGGGGATGGCAAAAGAATAGAATGGCTTTCTTAAAAAGTTAATCTTTATCTTGACTGAAATAAAATTTTAGAGAGCTTGGTGGAAGGTTTGTATTACAGAAAACATTTCCTTAAGAAGAGGGAGACACTTAAAAAAAAAAAAAGAAAGAAGAGAAATCCTATACAGGGCTCTTCAGCCTTTTAATCTGGATTGTACCTTTAGAAAAATCCATCTTGATCTCCAAAAAAATGGAAGATATGGTTTCAAGCCTTGTGACTCGTATTTTAAGGGAAGAAACATGAAACTTTTGAGTGGATAAAAGTTACATGATGGTAAAATCATGAAGAAAGCCTGAAGAAAGAGAAATAATGACAGATTTTCATGAGTCAGGCTATCTTTATGCATAATGGTGTCATGGAGACTCCTTGAGAATCAAAATACCTAGGACTTTGACTATACTCAGACCTCACTACAAAATCATTTTGCCATCTTCAGCAAATTAAGAAAAAGAACGGTTCAGTTGTTCTGCAGTCAAAACAGACTTGGAAAATTCTGAAGATCAACCAAACACTAAATTTAAGATACAAACACGAAGGTAGGAGGCAGAGTTTGAGCTCTTATAACTATTTAAAATTACAGTTTACTAACTATCTACAAAAATCCTATTTGAGAAGATAATATCCTCCTTCCTGGAAACTAGAGCTAGAGTTGAATCCTGTCCAGACTGCTTCCCAGGACCACTGTTAGTACCATGACCTTAAAGGAAGTTCCAACATTTTTTCATTCATTGGTTAGGAAAGGACACAATTCCAAATGGAATGAGCCATCAAATATGCATCCACACTTGGAATTGATTAGGAATCAATCCAACATATCACAAATTAAATGAGACATGGAATGTCTTGAGACATTAATCCACTTCTAACTTTTTTTAAACAATTTCTCACTCCTTCCAGACCATAATTCTTTAAACATTATAGCCTAAATTAAATAGATTACCAAAAAATGAGATATTTTATTCAACACTATTATGTACAGTGTCAGGAAAATGTGATTTTTTTTTGTAAATATGACTGGATAATTAACAGCCAAACTTTGGCCTTCTGAAACAAAATGTACAAATTGAAAAATCACAGTTTAAGTTGTCTTTTTGGAGCCTGTTAGGGGTTCATTCCCTTATGGTGGCTATGTCCTGTTTCAGAATTTGATGTATATGTTCATTCTGATACCATCTGGCTCACTATTTTTTGAGTAACATAGGCCACCAGTAGAAAAATCAAGGCCTCTTTCTCACCTGGGGGAAGAGGATGAGAAAATCTCCACACCCGGTAGAGGCAAATTCAATGTGAAATTTTACTGTAAACTCTCTAAAACATTTTTACTCTAAATTCTCTTTTAAGACTGTATGTTAATAGTCTAACAAAATGCTGCATTATTCTTAGCTTTCATTCCTATAAGAAAAATAACAGGCTAGAACACAAACACAGAAATATGCAAAAGAGGAAAATGGGAACTGAATATCTTATTTGAAGAAACGTAGCTTGTGCCCCAGTGCCTACAAGGTACAAAGAGGAGGAAGCCTGCCCTCAGAGGTATGACACAGGAGACCTGAAATGAAAGTTATCTGCATGTAAATAAAATTCTGAGAGATTTAAAATCCTTTGTCTTCTAGTTTGCCAAAATGGATAACCAAGAATATGCAATTTACACAATTAAAATTAATAAATGCTAAGTATAATAAAGGTGGAAAATGTAATGCTGAAATGGATGCATAGAAAGTAAAGGAAATTCACATATGAGAAATAAATGTTTTCAGCATGTAACCTAATGTCGGTACTGTACTGAAAATGAAATCGCTGAAACTTGTAACAATGAGGGCCCTGGGTATTGACTATGATGAGGGCAATGGAGATAAAGTTAAATCCTCTAAGTGTTATGAGACTGGAATTTGGAACGGATACTTTTAATGGACTATAAGAGGGAGAATCTCATTGTTTCTGACTACTAGCAGAGGGATATGAAAAGCAAAGTTGTTTGTGCTTCGACTTTTGGAAAAGACAAATATCTCTTCTAAGATAATCTTGATTCTGTGCTTTGCATCTTTTTATAGTTTTGAAGTTGTATATGCTGCAGGGTATGTAACTTGAGAAACTAACAACAAAAACAAACACTGGCATATCTTCAAGAGAAGAGCACAAAATGCTATATGAACAGACAGTCTCACAACTCAGGCAGCATGGGCTGGATATAGACCTAAGAAATATCTCCAGTGAAGACGGACTCAGAATAAAAACTTAAAATTCATGAGGAAATATTTAACAACGAGGGACAACTAGTATTTTGAACAGGATAAATTACACCTAAATTATTAGAGATAATAGAACAATTTTTTGAAAAAGAAAGTAAAATAAATAGGTTTACAATAATAAAATATATGAATAAAAACAAAACCAAAGAGGAAGATCAAGGTTTATGAAAGAAATGATTGTCAAATTTGAAAATAAGCAAAGGGAACATCTAGACGTAAAAATATACACTTGCTAAATTATGAAACTAATGGACAGGGAAAATATTAAATTTAACAAAGCTACAAAAAAATTCATAAACTGAAAGATACTTTTAGGGTATGAGCTCTATAAAAGGTAGAGCTGAGAAAGATGCAAAGTTGCAAAATATGAATGCAAGTTTAGGATATATTCAAAATCTAAGATAGTTTGGTTAGAAGAAATAAAGAAGAAAATAAGTATTATTCTGTATGATAACGACTGAGGGATACACTTTTAGAAAATAGTTCACGAAGTGCAAAATGAGACCAGGAGATGATAAATTAAAATAAATCCAATGTAATTATATAAAAAATGCAACTGTAGTTCCCATCCTCCTCCTTCCAACAAAACACAGAGAAAAATCTAAAATTTATCAGAGAAAAGATACATTACATACAAAGAACTTTTTTTTTTCACAACAGGATCATTAAGAGCAAAGGATATTACCTTTCAAGTGTTGTGTGAAAATAACTTACAATGAATAATGGTTGACCCGGATAATTATCAGTTTAAGGCTAAGGAAATAGGAAATTTTCTATATAAAAGATTGAGGCACTTTAGATCTGTACAGAGTTATAAAATAACTGATAAATAATTAAAATGTGAACTGATCTCAGTAGGAAAGATAACACTCAAGGGAAAAGCAAACACATTTAAAAACATTTTGATAATTTAAACTAATATTGAATCTAAATTCCACAAGTGAAACAAACTAAAAATCAAAGTGAAACTCAAAAGACCTCAGAGCAATATCATGTTAAGATGAACAGAAGTGATCAGAATTAAGGCAACACTTTAAAAAATTAATTAAATAGATAATTCTCCCTTAAAATGTAAAAAAAAGAATACTAAAATAAATAAAACTCATCAATAATCACTGAAAATACCAATTTGCTGTTTTAAATATACTTCAAAGGAATCACCAAAGAGTCAAATTCTAATACTTGAAAAAGACCATGTAAGATAAAAAGAGCTACAGCTACCAACAGATGTGCATCCTGTTTCTAAAGTAATATATTGACATAAAAACTAAATCATACCTGTGTGAGGCTTGTTCTTAAAGCACTAGCATGGCTTAACACTAAATTTGCTACTCAAGTAAATTGCCCTATTAGGAGATTAAAGGCCAAAACACTAAACACAGAAAATATGCATTGAAACCTCTTGATCATTAAGGAAGACGAGTGACCAAACAAAAATCTACATGTTTTCATTTCACTGGAGGATACAGATAATAGTAAGTCAAGCAAATGAATAAAATTCAACATTATGTTAGAAAAAAAAAAAGAATGGTAAAGATAAAATGTGTGTGTGCAGTAGTGGAATAGGGTAAAACAAACTCAGAAATGCAAAATCACTTAGAACTAAAGAAGCTTTACTTAAGAAAAGTACAAAAGATTGAAATATTTAGAAAAACTTGCCTATCTTAGGAGATTTCAATACTATAACAATGTAAATCTCCATGATTTGACATATAAATTAATGCAAAATTTTGTCTTACATCATTTTTCCCAGAATGTGTTTATTTCCGAAATCACAATTAAATATAAACTGGTAAGAATAAAGGAGAACATTTTGAAGAAAGAAATTTATGAAGAGTAGGATAACATATTCTCCCTGGTATCCATGCTTAATATAAGAGTTTGGTTGTTATGACAGTGTATCAAAGTAAAAAGATGAAAAGCCCAGAAAAGTCACATCCATAAATAGAAACTTGGCATGTGACAGTATATTAAAAACCGGTAGGGATATATAGTCCATGGATATGGATATGACAATGTGTATAAACAGGACAGACATGGTCCCTGAGCCAACGGAGTTTACATTTATGCTTAACATTTTAATAAAGGCTACACTGTTTCCAAAATATCTCTGCCATTGTACACTCCCACCAGAAGTGTATGAGACTTCCAGTTCTGCCGCATTGTTGCCCAAATCTAATGCATTTCAATAAGTTTGTAGGAGTGTTTCACTGTGGTTCTTATACTTCTAAGTACTAAAGACTTTGGCTATCTTTTCTTATTCACCATCCACATATGCTCTTTGATGAGTTGTTTGTTAAAACTCTTATTCCTTTTTAATATAGAATTTTAAAAGTACTGATTTTTGAGAATTCATTTTATATTCTGCAGAATATTTCTTTATTGGATATATACTTTGCAAATATTTTCTCCCAGTGTGTGGCTTATCTTAGCAACCTTTTAGCACCTTTTTTTGATGAGTAGAAGATTTCATTTTTGCTTTTTTGTTTTGGCCATATCCACAGCATGTGGAAGGTACCAGGCCAGGGACCAAATCTGCACCACAGGAGTGGCCAGAGCCGCTGCAGTGAAAATGATGCATTTTAACTCCGAGTGCATCTTTTTAGTTTCAGGATACTTATTGGGTTCTTAACCCACTGTGCACAAAGGAATTCCAGAGCTTTCATTTTGATGAACTGTACTGTATCAAAATATTTTTTATGGGTCAGTCTTTTGATTTACATATGAGAAACTTTGAAATCTTTCAATATCACAAAGTTTTACCTTCGTTTTCTTCTAGAAGTTGTCTAGCTTTACAGTTTATATTGTCTCATCCTTCTTCCACAAGTTGTCTAGCTTTACAGCTTATATTGTCTCATTCTTTCTGAGTTTTTTTTTTTAATGCATCATCCTGTAGCAAGTATGATACATGTTATAGTTTATTTTTCCTATGAACTTCCAATTGTTTCAGTACTATTTGCTGAAAGGACTTTTTTTTCCCACTGAATTGCATTTGAAAATTTGTTAAATATCAGTTGATTATATCTGTGTTGGCCTATTTTTGTTCTTTTTTCCGTTCATTGTTTGTATTTGGTTTTGGTATCAGGGTAATCCTGATATGAGTTGGGAAGTGTTCCTCTCTCTTCAGTCTCCTGAACTGGTTTGTATAGAACTGGTATTATTTAGGCCTTAAATCTTTGTTAGAATTCACCAATAAATTTAGCCCAGAATATGGAAATGTTTTTAACCATAAATTTAATATATCTGATAGTATTAGAATATTTATTCTCTTTTACATTTTTTTTCTTTTTTTAATACCAACACCTATGTATGGCATATAAAGTTCCCCGGCCAAGGACTGAATCTGAGCTGCAGTTGCAATTGGATCCTTTACCCATCATGCTGGGTGGGTATCAAACCCTTGCGTCCACAGCGACCCAAGCTGCTGCAGGGGAATTCTTAACCCACTGCAACACAGCAGGAACTCCTTTCTTTTAAAACATCTTTACTGAAATATAGCTTACATCACTTCAAACTGACCTATTTTAAATGTGCAATTCAATGTTCTTTAGCATTTAGTTCTTGCCCATTAAAAAACTGATATATCAATTTTCACTTGCAAGACCTCTTTTTATATTAAAACCTTTTAATAGATATGTGACTTACAAATATTTCACCATAATCTGGTGTGTCTTTTCATTACTGTGATCATGTCTTTTCCATTTGTTTCTTCTTGAATAAGTCTTGGGTATTTTTGTCTTTCAAAGAACCTATTTCATCTAAGTTGCTGAATTGTTAGGAATAATGTTCATATTGATCCCTTGTTATCTCTTTACCATCTGTAGACTCCGAGGGACAATCCCTCTCTCACTGCTGATGGTAGTAAATTGTGTACACTGTCTCCGCCCCTACCCCCATTTTCTTTATCCATTTTATAGGTCTTCTCAAAGATCCAGGTTCTGGGTTTATTCATATTTTCTCTATTGTTTTTGTTTTCTAATTCATTGATTCCCTCTTAGATCTTTTAATTATTTCTGTTTATAGGTATATTATTCCTTTTTTTGTATTTTCTCAAGATGGAATTTGAGGTAATTAATTTACCATTTTCCATATTTTTTAACATAGGTATTTATGGCTATACATTTCCCACTAATTTTTTACTAGTATCTCACACATTCTTATATGTCTTCTTTTTCATTTAATTCAAAATACTTCCTAATTTCCATTTTGATTACTTTTTGATCCATGGGTTATTTAGAGGTTGATTATTTAGTTTCCACATATTTGGGGATGTTTCAGAGGATGTTTTAAATTGATTTCTAATTTAATTTTATTGTAGTCAAACAACATACTGAGATAACTTGAAAAATTTCAAATTTACTCAGTGTTTATTTGTGGTCCAGAATTTAGTCTACCTGCATAAATGTTTCATGAGTAATTGAAAATAACATGTATTTTGCCATTGGTAGGTGGAGTGTTATATAAACATCAGTATGTTTATGATTAATGATGTTTAAGTATATTACATTTTTGCTGATTTTTTTACTATATTTGTCTACCAATTATTGAGAAAAGAGTGTTGAAATCTCTAATACAATTTTGAATTTCTTTTCCTTGAATTTCTATCAGTTTTTGCATCAAGTATTTTTAAGGTCTCTTATTAGGTGTATATTATTTAAGATTATTATATGGGATTAATGTACAACCTCTATAAAAACAGTAGAGAGGTACCTCAGAAAACTATACATAGAACTACCATATGACCCAGCAATCCCACTCTTGGGCATATATCTGGACAAAACTTTCCTTGAAAAAGAGACATGCATGCTAATGTTCACTGCAGCACTATTCACAATAGCCAAGGCATGGCAAAAACCTAGATATCCATCGACAGATGAATGGATTAAGAAGATGTGGTATATATATATACACAATGGAATATTACTCAGCCATAAAAAGAACAAAATAATGCCATTTGCAGCAACACAGATGGAACTAGACTCGCGTACTAAGTGAAGTAAATCAGAAAGAGAGAGACAAATACCATATGATATTGTTTACATCTGGAATCCAGTACATTGCACAAATAAACCTTTCAACAGAAAAGAAAATCATGGACTTGGAGAAAAGACTTGTGGTTGCTAAGGGGGATAGGGAGGGAGTAGGATGGACTCAAATTCAGGGTTAATAGATGTAAATTACTGCCTTTGGAATGGATAAGCAATGAGATCCTGCTGTATAGTACTGGGAACTATATCTAGTCACTTATGATGGAGCATGATAATGTGAGAAAGAGAACGCATATATGTATGTGTGAATGGGTTACCTTACTGTACAGTACAAAATTGACAGAACACTGTAAACCAGCTATCATGGAAAAATAAAAATCATTCAGAAAAGGTCTTTTTTGATTATGAAATCTAAAAAAATTTATGTGATTAATAAGCTAAAAATTTATTATTAAGAAATGATCATTGTAATACATGACATTTTTTAATTTTGAAGGTGTTTGGTATAACATTCAGCTATCTTTAACTAGTGTTAATATGGTATATCTCAATATTTTTCAACTTTGAATCTATTGGAGTCATTATATATTTAGATTTACTATAGGCAACATATTGTTAGAATTACTTTTTTTTCTTTTGAAAATCTCTATCTTTAGTGTGTTTTAATCACTTAAACTTAATACAATTGTCAATATAATTTTCATTCCATCACCTTAATATTTGCTATTTTCTAATTCTATTATTCATTTTGTTGACTTTTCAGAGTAACTCTTTGTTAGTTTGTACATACTTTAGGGTATATTGTGTGTACATCCCTTTCACGTCACAAAGCCTAGAGGACTACCCTTGGGTTTTTCATACCTAAGCCATGGTCCAGAATCTCCTGGTATAATTTTAGAGCTTATTATCTCATTTGTTTTTCGTTTCTTAAGAGTCATTTCCTTTGTTGCATGAGGCCCAATATCTTAAAAGAAAAAAATCTTAACTATTTTTGTTCATGTTTGTTTTTATTTGATTCAAGTGGCAATCTACATGGAATCTCTGTTTCTAAATCTTGACCAGAAACAGAAGTCTTTTAACAATTCTTGAACACTTAAGTCAATCTCTCTGTTAGGCACTATTACTATCTTCATGTTTCTACTTAATACAAAAAAAAAATTTTCTTGGAGGATTTATTACTTTTAATATTCCAGAAAAAATGCTATAGATAATACAGGTAAAAATGTGTGGCTAATATGAAAGTAGGAGGAAATTTAGCTCTTGATTCATATTACTTTGACTTCAAACATAGGGTTGGTTAATTTGAATCAATAGTGACAAGTTAGCTTCAACTGAAATCAAATTATTGTGAACAACCTCTTTACTTGTCAATAGAATGAAAGAACAAGGCTGGAAATAGAGTTACATTTCATTCCTATCTTTATATCCTCGCCTCTCTTTTGACAGGTAATTACGGCCATTCACAGTTTTTTGTTTGTTTGTTTTTCCTTTACTAAGAAAAGGAGACTATTAAATGCTCCTGTTATAATTGAGACATGAGGCTTAAATGGTTTTATTTCTATGGGTTCTTGCATTTGAAATTTAAAAATAATTTTTAAGCTTTCTCCAAAATTATTAGCATTTTTATGCAATATTTGCTTATTATAACACCATTTCCTGTATGCTTATTATAACACCATTTCCATATATGTCTGAATATGTACCATATGAATATTTGGTCTGTGTAACAAATTTAATTAATTGCATCAAGTTTATGAATTTGAAAGACATGTGAGAATCTTTTTTTTTTTTTTTAATCACAACTTGAGTAATGCTAACTTGCTCTTTCACCTTCCATGGTACTAATCTTTCTTCATTAAAAAATTATCAGCATAGTAAGTATATATATAAATTTACCCTTTAGTGCCACGCCTTGCATATTTATTCCCCTGCTTCTCACTCTTTTCACTCTCCTATAGAGATCCCACATATTCTCATTTCAACATGCTCTTAACTTAAGAATATGTATCTCTAGCTTTGATGTTCAGACTTAATAATCCAAGCTCAAATATCAATCTCCCTGCTGGATAACTTCATTTACATGCCTGTCTCCACATTACACTTAATGATTTTAGGACAAAAATTACGAATGTTTCCCTCAAATTTGACCTGCTTCCTGCATTCCCTATCTCTAATAATGGCACTAAAAACAATCCAGTAACTAAAAACCTGGATGTCATTTGAGACATTTTACATTCCTTTGAAACCTACACGTTCTGCAAGTAATAAGACACAGTTATAATATACTAGTTCTTAAATTGTTCTCAGGAGAGTGTTGGCTAAAGAGATGAAAGTCAAACTGTTGTAATATAACTTAGAAGTGAAATTTCTTCAATATCGCCCTATTCTAATTAGAAGCAAGTTACACAGAGGAGGAATTTTTGTAAGAGATTATTTGGAGTGATTGATAGTATCTTAGAGGCTTCCTGCCAAATATTCCATAAAACATGAAAGTTTTAAGACATATATTGGGTAAAAGGATTGATGTTACTATTATTGGGTTCCGTTTGGAGAGTGCAACTTGAACCCAGGGCCAAGGTGACTTTTCTATTCTACACATAGACAGGAGAACAGAAAAAAAATAAGGCTAGTATGACAGATAATTTTGAGTGGTATCTTCAAGAGACTGACCTATTAAAGGACCAGTGAATTCATTCTTCCTTCCATACAGAGCAGCAATTTTGCAATAAAAAGAACGAACAGTATTTCCCTCAATAGCTGAAACAACCTTTTCCTTTTGTTTAGGGCCACAACTGTGGCCAATGAAAGTTCCCAGGGTAGGGTGTCTAATTGGAACTGTAGATGCCAACCTATGCCATAGCCACAGCCATGCCAGAGCCGAGCCAGGTCTGCCATCTACACCACAGCTCATGTAATGCCAGATCCTTAACCCACTGAGCAGGGCCAGGGATTGAACCTGCATCCTTATGGATACTAATTGGGTTCATTACTGCTGACGCACAATGGGAGCTCCAGCTTTTTCATTAAAGGGTATTCAAACAGTGAAAAATGTTTTTCAGCTTGAATACTAGCCTTTAAAACTCATGAAAAGAAACTAAGTCCATGGTTTAGTAATAATAACACCACTTTGGACAGTAAAGTGTCTACATCGAATGCATGGATAAGGTTACTCTGAATTGTATCTCTGTTTAATAGTAACAATTATAAAACTGGGCATTGATAGCACATGATCTGCCAATGAGAACTTCAGAACTGAAGACTAATATTCAAGGTGAAAAATCTGGTAACTAGGAGTTTCTCAGAGGGCTTTGCACTGCACCAAGCATCTGCTTCCCCTCATTTACTTTTTATTTCTCTGTTATTACATCTTCAGATAAATCCATACTGATGCAGGAACTTTAGATTTTATACACATCAGGGAGAATTTCTTTACTTTCAACAACTCAATTTTGTAATGATCTTAATGTCACATCTAACTTCAGGTCCAACTATTTTATAGGAAGATAGTGATCTGTTATTCAACTCTCCCACCAACAAAATGCAAGGGGATTGACTGAATCATTGGAGGTGAGATTTAGGTTAGATAAGAAAAAGAGTTTCCATATGTAGAGGAAGATACCTACTCATGCCATTTCAAGTTTTAGAATTATTTACCTTGAAATCAATCAGAAATAATATCTAACATTTGAGAAGATACAGAATTATACTAAAAATCCTGTAGTTAAGCTTAATGTTATAATGATTTTACAATCTCTAAATAGTAAGCTATGAACTAATTTATGTTTGGCACTGTTTTTTTTTTTCACTCGTTTTTACAATCTACCTGCCAAACTTTGCTGTCTGTCTTTCATTCCCTTAGATATTTCTTCTTTAAGTCAAATGCTTTAATTTTGCCTGGTAAGAAACCACAATGTGCTGAATGCAATTTTAGTGTATATTTTCCAGCAAGGTGTTGGGATTTCAAGTTTCAAATAAATATATTTAGACAATTACCTGCCAGATAAGCAGTCTGATTCCAGATGGTTTAAACAAACTCAAAAGCACTTCTTAAAAAGTCAGATTGCCCTGTGCATCCCACATTGAAAAGCTGTTGTTTAATTTTGTGGTCTGAGATAGGAAACATTATAAAAGTCCACTAATTAACACTTACATACACATGATTATAAATAAGAATATAGGAATGATATTTTAGGCAATGTGTCCTTTAAATTTTATCTTTAACTTCATGTGTAAGTCATATAAAATCCTGAAAAGACTGTTCAGAAACATATCATAGTGTGTGTTATTTCTACACAACATATATATTTCTAACTATATTCCTATATTGAAATAGATAGATGTTGCATCTGTTTTTAACAAATAAGTAGTCTCTCAGAAGTCAAGTAAGTAGTCTCTCAGAGGTCAAGATAAAAAATACTAGCTGAATTCTAGTACATTCCTGTTTGATTAGTCTAATGCTAAATGGGCTTAATGGCATGATTGCTAAATGTCTACTTTCATGTGCATTTTTGACACTGGAAATACAGAATGAATCAGAAAAGCTCAGTAACTCTAACAAGCTTACATTTCATTGAGGTAGGGAAATGCAATGCGTAAGTTAAGAAGTTTTAGATTGTGATAAGTTATGAAGGAAATAAACAGAGTGATGCAGTAGAAAACCACATAGGTGGGAAAGGTTTGCATTAGACATAGATATCATTAAAGGCCTTAGTGAGAATATGGTAAATAACTGGGACCTGAAGATAAGGAAGATTTAGTAATATTGCAGCAGAGAAGTGAGCATTTGAAGTGTGCATCTGAAGTATGACAAAATGTGTAGCGTATCTGTTGTCAAAATGATCAAGGTGCAGGGAGGTGGCTGGTATCTTGTGAGAAAAGAAATAAAGAGGGTGAAGATAAGATTGAAGTGTGAGCAAGAGAAACCAACAAAATGAGCAAATTAATAACATTAGGTAATCCCACATATTTTCTGTGCATCTTTAACTTTAACAAGTTCAATTCCACAGAAGCTTGCAAATTTGTCATTTCAAGATAACCATAATGGTTTTATTTATTTATTTTTCACTTAGGTTTTAACTCAAGTAATGAAGTGTCTGTGGTAAGGTTTCCTGCCCTATAAATTGTAATATGATGAAATTTTTACCATATCTGGTGTTTACTATGTATCAGGTTATAAGATAAGCTCCATATTATATTCTTTAGTCTTTACAATAAAGCATATATATAGAATCATCTTGGTTTTAGAATTGAGATAATGGAGGATCACAGAGGTTACACAGAACAAATGGTCCGCACGATTCTGTGACATATACTCTCTAGACTATACAAGCACTATTAATATTTGACAGTTCTACCAGCATTCTGCCTCCCTCTGTCCCCAAACCCTGAATTCCTGGTCTGTTGTTGGAATAAATAACTGAGAAATATTTCTACTAATTTTCAAAATTATAGGCAATTGTTGATTCCCACACACTAGCAAAAAATAACTCAAGGCTAACTCAGAGAAGTTTTTTTTTTTTTTTTCATAAACATAAGTATCTATTAAGCACCTGTCTACACTGTACTATTGTTGACCATAATCTCTAAATTCATTTTATTTTTTATCACCTAACAATCTAAACCTTACCATAAAAATTTAAATCACACAATAAGAAACGGGTGCAGACATACTTACATGGGGTGGAAAAAATGAGCACATCTTCGAAGAGTGAAATAAATGTCATCTACTTCACTAAGTTCACCTAGAAGTGGCAATCTTTAACACTTGTTCGGACATCTCTTTGGAAATCTGTTAATATTTGGGTTGAATTAAATTTAATGATATTGAATTATATGGATACATCACTTGTCAAAAAGTTTTAACTGTTATACTGAAAAGTACACAGATCAGGGTCACTTGGCATAGCAGGGCAATAACTGCCTGTGATTATTATCATTCCTACTGATTGTTTACTGATAACAGGGTACAAAGTAGTAGATATAAAAAAAGAGAGTCCAGTGAGTATTTTTGCTTAATTTAAATACATTTAAAAACTGCATTACCATGTATCAATCTTGAAGCATTAGAATATGTAGTATATAAAATTATATCAGTTGAACAGAATCAAAAATATAAATGGCCAAGTACTTCCATAATATTCACAAAAATTTTTGCAAAAATTTAGTGATAGTCTAAATTAGTGAAATAAAAACCATGTTCATGGGTAGGAAGAGCTAATATGGTGCAATTTTCACTTTTTCCACAAAATAATCTTTGAAATTAGAGCAATTTCAATCAAAATGATGACAGAGTTTTTCCTGGAACATGAAATGCTGATTCTGAAATGTGTAGGAAAAGCAGAACAAGAATAAGTAACCATGCTTTAAAGAAGCACAAGGTTACAGAATGTGCCTTACCAAATAGCTATAGGTAATGTTAAAGTACAGCAATGACAAACTGTGGCTGATATTGGCACAAGGATAGATAAACAAACCAATGTAACATATTTGAGACATTATTAACAGGCCCTCATATATTGAAGGCTATTAGAAAAATCACGATGTCTCATGAAATGCTGATGGTTAGTTATCTACATTTTAATAAGCAGTACAATAATTTCTCCAAATACAAAAATCAATTACTACAGATTAAAGAATGATGTCAAAATCATAAAGTTAGAACTTTCAGGACCAAAAAAGTAGAATATCTGCATGGCGAGACAGATTAGGTACGCATTCCTTAAGTAATACAAAAAGCAGGACCAACCTTTAAAAGATAACGTTTTAATATTAAAACAAAACTTCTAAAGCACCATAAAATAAGGAAATAAGCTATTCACCGAGAAGATATTTGCACACATATAAGCAACAATGATTAGTAGCCATAATATATAAAGAACTTCTACAAATCAGTATGAAAACACTAACAACCCAACAGAAAAATTGGCACAAGTTAAAAAGAGGCAATCAGCAGAATAAAAATAAAATGGAAAAATAACATTAATTGATGTTTAACTTCATTTGAAGTAATAAAATTCAATTAAAATTAGAACATGATTATGATTTTTTTTTTTTGTCTTTTTAGGGCCACACTCGCAGCATATGGAGGTTCCTAGCCTGAGGGGTTGAATCAGAGCTGCAGCTGCTGGCCTACACTACAACCACAACAATGCAGGATCAAAGCCGTGTCTGCGACCTACACCACAGCTCACAGCAACGCTGGATCCCTAAACCACTGAGCAAGACCAGGGATTGAACCTGAGTCCCCGCGGATGCTAGTCAGATTTGTTTCTGCTGAGCCATGATGGGAACTCCAGAACAAGATTAAGATTTTTATATCCATTAGAAACAGAAAAGTTTAAAAGGGTTAGCACACCAGATCTTGACAGAGCACCAGGAATTTTTAATACAATGCTGAGCGGGAGGTATACTTATAAAATTCTTAGAAGAATCTGACAAATTTCTTGACATTCATTCTCCATGACTCACTTTACTTCAGATTAATTTTTTTTTAGAATCTCTACCAAAAATAAAGGAAAGTAAGTCTCAACAAAGTGTTTGTATTTTATAAAAGAAAGAAAAACCTAAATTTTCATCATCAGTGATAATGAATGGACCTAAAAAATAAACTCAAATGTATCTCAAATACATAGCAGAACAGTAAAAGAAATTCAGTAGAAAAAGAATGATGAAACAAAATACAAAAATAATATTTATATAAATATTGATAGAGACATTATAGACTTAGATACAGATGCAGGGGAGAATTCCTAATGAATTGTTAAATGATTATCTGTGTAGCAAAATAAGTGTGATAATTTTTTTTACAAACCTATTTGTCATCCTTATTATGAAAATGTTTATCAAATAATCCATATCTAATCTATAAGATACACTATATAAGTATGCATCTATATGTGAATGAATATATATGTATAACACCATTTAGTAAGCACTATTTTTCCAGGAATTTTACATATATTATTTATTTCACTCTTCACAACTGCCCACTAGATAGATAGCTTTATGTTCATTTTGCATATGAGAATATTGCCCACTGTTTTCCATAAATAATAAATGAATGAGTTCTTAAGTCTGATTTGTTCTGCATACTGGAACTGAAACAAATAGTACTTTCTACCCCTTTAATAAGCAAAACTGAAAACAAGCAAAAATAACTTAGCTGTTAGCTTCTGAATATACTTGCTTCTTGAAAATAAGACTGTGAACCAACTGAAATAGATATTTATCAAAACTTCCAGCTCGCCCATCATGTTCCCCCTCCTCTTGCTTCTACCAATCCAAAGTTAGCGGCTTATAACTTCAGCTCCACCAATCCAAAGTTATCATCTTATAACTTCATCTTGCAAAACCACTACAAAACCATGTAGCCTGTTAGTATCCCACCCTCTAAATTCTTCCTTACTACATTACTTTAAATAAAATCAACAGATTGGTTTGGTGCTTTGGGGCAGGAATTAACTGAAAATACAGAGTACCTGTTCTATGTTTTGTTTCTAGAAACCAAATAATAGATGATTTTAAACTTCTTAGTATTAAGCCACAGCCACAGCAACACCAGATCTGAGTCACGTCTGCGACCTATACCACAGCTCATGGCAACGCCGGATCCTTAACCACTGAGCAAGGCCAGGGATCAAACCCTCATTCTCAAGAATATTAGCCAGGTTAACCTCTGAGCCACCACAGGACCTCCCTAGGTCGTGTTTCTTAATCGAATATCCCTGCTTCTGCCCTCGCTCTTCCCATTGATAATGCCTGGTAAACCATATAGTTTGTTCTCTCTATCCATGAGTCTGTTTCTGTTTTGTTATATACATTTATTTTTCATATTTTCCATATGAGTGATAACACAGAGTACTTGTCTTTGACAAGCTTTCACAAAGCATAATACTCTCTAGATCTATTCACATTGTCACAAAAAGAATTTCACGTTTTTTAAGGCTGGGTAATATTCCATTGTGTGTGTGTGTGTATGTACATACATGTATCTTCTTCACTTCTAATACGTTGATGAGCACTTAGGTTGCGTCCATATCTTGCCTACTGTAAATAATGTTTCTATGCACATTGTGGTGATATGTTTTTTTGAGTGATCATTTCTTTTCTTTTCTTTTCTTTTTATTTAATATCCAGCAGTGTAATTGCCAGAGCACATGGGAGTTCAGTTTTTAGTGTTCCTGAGGAACCTCCATATTGTTTGCAACAATATTTTGTACTAAATTAAAATTGAGATTGAGTTTTAAATGTGCAAATGAAAGTTAATTAATGATAATGATGGTATTGTTGCTGCTTTCTCCTCATGACTATATTTGTATAGAACATATTAGCTGAAAATTTTGTTCTTAGTATTTGAAAAAAGTGCTGAAAGAATTGTTTGAATATTTTTTAAAAGGACAAGTTCTCTAGGTCTTCTTGAAAAATACTCTTTAAACACATTTATTAAATTGGGACTCAATTTGATTTCTTTATTATAGATGTATCTTGTGCATGAATTTTGCTTTTTATCACTTTGAGTTCATATCTTTCTGTTGATTTGTGTTTAATGTATTTGAGGAAAGGTGAGGATACAACTAGTAGGTAGAGTAATGCCAAATATTTTTCAGATCATATGTGATAGTGACCAGATGAGGAAATGCGATTGAAAAAAAAAAAAAAGAATGCTGAAGGTTATTTGAAAGAATGTGAGGAACTGGGATGAGCAACAACCTCCAATGGCTAATCTTTAAGTATCTTCCCTATTACTGATTAACAAATAGGTGTTCTTTCAGTTTCCAGAAAGCTCACTTTTGTTAAAAGGTCTATGATGCTACACAATGAATCTAATAATTTCAATATGGGGATATCTTTATTTTCCCTGATTATCAGACAATAAAACTTTTATAGTGATCATTAGCAAACCTCTCATTTCAAAGATCTTCTGCATGTCTTCATCAGCAACCAAATCTCCTGTCCTTTCACTCACCCGGTAGCAATCTTCTGTCTGTACCCCCTGCATTTCTAAGTCCACGAACATCTTCAAGAAAGACTCCATCTACACCTTAGCCTTTCCCTTAACCACTCAAGTAAATGCCATGATGTGGTAAGCATTTGCTTGCTTCCAAATATCATTCCAAATTATTCCAACATCTTATTCCCTAAATAGTATTATTTTGAGATTCATGCTCACTCACTAATATATCTTGTCTCACTTGTCATTGTCACCATTTAGGTATATGAATGTCTCCATAATGTTAGACAGTGGGAGGCAAATATTAAACTTTGACATTCATTTCAAGGTATAAAATCAAGAGGTTGTGTCTCATCTGTTTGTCTGAGAACTAACTCTGTGAGGTTTAGCATGAGGAATTTCATCATATTTAACAATGAGAAGACATAATTTCCATGCTTAGCAAAACATGTTTTGAAAACCCATTGTATTAAACCTAATAGTGGAAATTGAATTATATCTACAATTGTACAAGCATTAGATTAGAAGTTCATGACCACAGAGCACTGTCTATGTAGTCTGCATGTGAAATGACACTTACAGAATACTATAGTTTGATTTCTTTAGCTGGAATAAATTGAACTGATTTAAAAGGGTAGATTAATACCTAGGCAGGTATTGATGGAATTTTCCTCTGCACTTCAGTGAGTTATAAAACATTATTATTCTCAGGCCAAACCCCTGGAAAACAAGAAGGATTTTAGCAAACGGAAATGTAGAAAGACACATTATTTCAAGTGGGATATTTACAGGAGAAAATGCGTGAGGATGGAAGAGCAAAGACAAGTTTATTTCCACAAAGGTTGTAAATAATAAGTGGATTCTACGAATGGAAAGTGGTTTGGGTCACATTTTTGAAACACTCTAAATAGTTTTCTTTTTTATTAATTGGATTAGGGTATTTTGATCAGAGATATGTTTTAGGGAGTTCAATCTGTAAGTGGAACTCTAAAAGAGGAATGTAAGCAGAAAAAAACTGCTGGTGTTGACAAGCAAATTATAAAGCTTTTTCAACAGTCAAAGTGAGAGGTACAGAAAAGCTGATAGAGGAGAGTGACAATGGGAAAGGAAAAAAGAAAGGAAAGGCACACAGAGAACCAAATAACAACTGACTGGAAAAAAGAGGATTAGAAAAGAGAGTAAAACAAAGGCACGGTTTTATTTTTAACTGAAAAATGGAAATTTACTTAACAAATGTTTTTGTGTTTAAATCGTAGTTGTGACATTCATTTTGATAAACTGTTACTCAGTGTGTTCATCTAGTAGGTAAATCATTCACACATTTATAACATACTTTGAGAGTTTCCTAATCTAAATGTAGGACCCTGATGACCAAAATGTACGTGAACACATCTGGTCAAACAAGAGCATGACAGCGTAGGTCACAAACAGACCACTTCATCTACACAGTGCCACTATTTTCTAAAATTACATTCATTTTTCTCATTTGTCAACATGAGGCTTTGTTTCTTCTTTTCCATTGCATAAGCTTACTCTTGGATAACTGAAAATATTAACTGATTTTGAACATTAGGGATTGTCCCCACTCACTGATTTAAATACAGCATTGAATTTAGTTAGTTTGTATGTTCTCTGGGCAACGACTAACTCCACCTGAGATTCCAGCAACAGAATCAAACAATGTTTGATTCTGAATGTTCAAATTTGTCTTCCTTTCCCACCCCCTCACTGTAAGCCCATACCAATCAACCTCTACAAATAGAGAAAGAACCACTTAAAAGAGTGGTTAAGTCTAATTTTTTAATATTATACATTTAAAAATTCTCTCACAGAAAAAATTACTGACATTGATCCATAGACCATTTTACACAATGAACTCTGTCTGCCCCCCAAACTCCCTGAAAAATGTAGAAATCTAACACTTGGAACATGTGATGATGACTTTATTTGAAAATGGGATATTTGCAGATATAATCCAGTTAAGTCGGGGTCATACTAGTTTAGGGTAGGCCCTACTCCAGTGATTGCTGTGCTTATAAAAAGAGGAAAATCTGTACATTGACACACCGGTGAGAAAGTCATGTGAAGATGGAGGCAGACATTGGCTAATACATCTACAAGCAAAGGAATGACAAAGTTTGCAGCTGGAAGTGGCAAAGAAGGTTTCCTCACCTAGAGCCTTTAAAGAAAGCCTGGCCTTGCCAGACTTCTGGCTTGATTACAGACTTCTGGCTTCCAAAACTGTGAGAGAATAAACTTCTAAGTCAACCAGTGTGTGGTGCTTCGTTACGGGAGCCCTAGCAAACTAACAGAGCTGCTGCTTGGCACTTACAGTATTCTAAACCTTCCCACACAATTATGCCAACTATTTTGTAAGGTCATTTAAAAACACTTTTGTAGTTATTTTGTCCTCTCTCATTTCATGATGATGTCTCATTTAGAGGAATATCTGTTTTTATTTACTTCTTTAAACTTTAAGTGGCTCACTTTTATTTATTTGTCATAAACAAGGAAGTTACTGCATAAGCAGAAGACAGACTTCCCAACTGATCCAATTACACTTGGCGCCCTTCCTCCAGCTCCCCCCCCCCGCCAAGAGGGTGACCCATTTGAGTCCACATGGACTCCAGCACAAACAGTGGGATGTGTTATAGATAATAACACTGAGCATGGGGAAATCACTGTTCTTAGAGTAATGGTAAGCAGGAATGCTCTTTGTCCCACAGAGAACCTGTTTTGCATAATTGCTTTCTATAAACACAAGCCTGAAAAATGGCCCAGATAAAGGTCTGTTAGAACCCAGCATTCTTGGCATCCCTAGCATGAACATGTAGGATGCTCAGAACCCGTGGCGTATAGTTCCCTTTTAGTGTAGGTGCGTGAAAATCTCCCCTTCAAGGATCTGGGGGCCATGTACGTGGCTTAAAGGTAGAGAAGATAAAACACAAGATGAAGTTGCTGGTTTCAAGCCTCCAGAGTATAAGTGGTCTCCTGAGGAAAAATCTTAAGTCATACTAAATCATACCTATCCCCAGAGTGTGAAAAGGAATGGTTTCATTTCACTGCATACTAACTAAAAACTACACCTGGAATACTATAGTCTTTCTGGGCATTGTATTTTACACTAGATTGTAATACATTCCATTAGATTTAAATGGTCGAAAAAAATTAAAATAAGAATATTTTTCTAACATGTGAAATTCAAGTTCCATTGTTAATAAATAACGTTTTATTGGAATATGGCCACATTTATTCCTTTAAGTATTGTCTGTGGCTGCTTTCCTGCCAAAAAAGCAAAGTTGTGAACCATAGAGAGACCACAAAGCCCTAAATATTTACTATCTGACCCTGTTCAGAACAAGTTGGTGACTCTGCCTGTACACAGTGGGGTGGGGTTTAGTTCTACTGGCTAAGCCAAGCACCAGGCAAATTAATAAAAGGATCAACACTCATAGGAAATGGGGGGTAGTGAGAATGCCAGGAAATAAAATTTAGGAGAGTTTTGAAGCATGGAGCTAAGGAGTCTAGAGACACACCACCAGAAGTCCAGGGTGAGAAAGGAAGGATGGTAAGTCAAGCAGCTAAACCTGCCAAAGCTGCCTAGAGAACTCTGGATTAGGTGTGACATCTTCTGCAGACCACTCCATGTGCCTGTAACCCTTTCAAAATGAGACTGGAGGCAGGTAGTAAACGGGGCATATGAGAGGGTTATCTGAGTTGGGTTTTAAACAAGGATGGCAAGATGGTTTTCATTAAGAAAATAACAGTGGAAGAAAGTGCCTATCAGGCACATGGTAATATCAAAATGAAAAGAAGGTACACTTATATTTTAAAGATCCTAAAGTATGAAGAAAGGTTTGAGGCCATTTGGAAAATGTGTTAGGTTGTGAAACGTGAAGATATAAACCAGTACTTTATGTGAAGGCATTGAATCTCTCTCTAGGTATATACCATTTAAACTACTGAATTAAAGGATTAGGCAGAGCTTTTATTAGAAATACAGAAAATGCACTGCTTCACAAGTGATCACATTCTCTTTGAGGTATTTGAATGCAGATTTTAATTAAAAAGTATCACAACTGGATAATCAATAATCCCTGCCACTGAAATTATTATCATGCAGAAGATACAGGCATTCCTTTTGGAACAAATTTTCTTACTGCACTGCTTAATTTTAACCATTTTCCCCTCAAACATCTGATATTCCAACACAATAAGGTAAATAATAAAGGAAATCTTTAGTGCTGAATGGACTTAATAATCAATAACAAAAATGCATTATTACATAAAAATCAAGTTTCATATAAAAATATGTAATGATCTTCCATCAAATGGTCATTAAAAATCATTTTAGAATTCTTCATCTCTAAGGAAATTGTTATTGACAAATGCAGGATTAAGTAAAGAAATACATCCTAACAAATGTAGATTGCAGTAGAGTATATATTTTCCTGTATATATAAACCATGCAACCCAAATATAACCACATAGAGCATCAAAAAGAAAAAACAGCAAATACTTCATAACAGATTAATACTTTACATGGGTATAAGTAATTTACTTAATAAATAATTTTATCATATAGTCCAGGTGGTTTACTTTATTCTCTAACCTCTTTCTCTCCTTAGTGACTGCTCACATTACTGTATTATATTAAGTAAACTTATGTTAAGTAAATTTTTAATTGATTAACTGCCACATTTAAGGCTTAAACAATAAAGGCAAGTATCTCTATCATAAATTATTTTCTACTATGCACGAAACCTACTACTGAGGCATATGCATTTTTATGAACTGCTCATATCAGATATTTGGGAATCACCTGGCCATTTCACAGTTTTGAATAACCAAAGGGCAAAAAATTATTTTCTTTTTGAAATGTAACCATAATCACTGATTTTACATTTTGGAAGTGTCTATAAGGGTGTCTGTTCTGAGTCTCTTTATCCACAAAGATGACTTCTCTGTCACCCTCACAATTTATTATGAAATTCAGTAACATATGGAAATCTTTTGTATATTTCAATGGAAAAATATTACTTTATCTCTTTCTTCAAGTAGGTTCTTCCACCACATATAATTTACCATATATTATTTAAATTTTTTAAACTGATTCTTTCTTTCTTGCATACAACTTATTCTTTACTCTTTGATCATCTTTTACTTCCCTGAATCATGTTCTATGGCAAATACAAGCAGCTTTTCAATTTTTTTCTTTTTCAAATCTGAAGTATTTCTTTTTTTTTTTTTTTTTTGGCTTTTTGTCTCTTAGTGTTACACCTACAGCATATGAAGTTTCCCAGGGTACGGGTCCAACTGGAGCTGTAGCCACTGGCCTAGCCAGAGCCACAGCAATGTGGGATCTGAGCTGCGTCTGCAACCAACACCACAGCTCATGGCAATGCCAGATCCTTAGCCCACTAAGCGAGGCCAGGTATCGAACCTGCATCCTCATGAATGCTAGTTGGGTTCATTAACCACTGAGCTACGATGGGAACTCCAAATCTGAAGTTAAGTATTAATAGTTAAATGTGTGTGTGTGTGCATGTGTATGTGTTTAGAGATACATAACTGTATATATTTATACAATTTACTCATGTATATCTCATAAAACAAACTTAACTAAAAGACAAGGACAGTAACTGATCAGAAGAGCAGATTAAATAATGCCATTTCTATACTCAGAATGTAAAATATAGCATGATCAAGATAAGGTAAAACTTAGGTGACCAATACAATTTTGAAAATGAAACCTTTTAAAAAATAATTCATCCTAGGTTAGAGTTACATGAAGGACAGACAGTAAATATTTTGAAAATAACATTTAAAATTCAATTTTATTGTATAAAAGTAAAATTTGTAATTGGTTGACAAAAATATATTTCACAAACAAGCACACGTGTTCTTCTTATATTAGGCTTTTTACTTCCCCCAAATATAAAAGTTCATTGTAACAAAGAATATCACAACATAGTGAGGTGTGGCTTATCAGTGAAATTCCCATTTTATTAACCTGCCCAAAACAAAAATGGTCTCAATGAGTTGTGCTGAATTTTGTCCAGATCTTCAACTATTTACATATTTCCCCCTACACTTGATCTTAGCCAAAAGGCCGAGAAGTGATTACATGTTTCCCCCTAAAAAGTATTATAGAATGTATTACAATGTGAGAACTTCACGAATTACATAAAACATTTTTCCCAGGTAATCCATGACTTGAAATCTATTCTAATAAGTCTTTTTTCATTTTTATTATGTTCTTATGAGAGGAGATAAAAATAGTGATAACATTTTTAAAAGACACTGAAAGCAGTGGTGCAATCTAAATTGAGTTCTGAGATCAGACAGAAATATACCGAAAGCTGCTGCCTTTATCACTTATTAGCTATGCTACTTTGAGCTTCAGTTTCCTTATCTCTAAAATGTATAATAATAATATCTTATTCATAAGAACGTCTTGAAGATTTAATGAAATACTGAAAGTTCTTATCTCAGTAGCTGGCTCACAAGGCCAAACAATGTTTAATGAATGATATTGTTTTCATATGTATTATTGATAGCAATAATTTAAATGTTACCTTTCCCTTCTTTCTTTTTCTTATTGGAAATCAATTTGCCTGATTAGAATATATAATTGTTAATTGAAAGATAATATTCCTTTTTTACTGTAGGATAGCCTAATTGTCATTTTAAAAATTTCATTTGGAAGCGAGGATAAAAGTGGTGAACACTATCTACTGCCCGTGTAGCAATGGTCTTAGGCCAAGGAGGAAAATGTGAGGATCCTTTGTACATTATAGAGAAACACATGCTTTAATTTCCCTCTGATAATGTGAGAAGAGATGGAGAAGATTGTGAAAAGAGAAGTGGAATGAAAATGACTCCTTAGTTGCACAGCACTTTCATGGAGCCACATTTGTCACTGGCCTCTAGTTAAAGCCACTTCAGGTCTATTTTTCACCCTCAAATTTAAGTTTCAAACTGAACACTTTCCCTCACTCACTTGCTCATTCTCTCTCTCCATGTTTTGCACAGGGACCTTGCATCTGACGTTCACGCACTGAGCATTTTTGCTATGAATAGTGTTCTTTGTGTATTCATGCCAGAGCCTCATGTATTTATGACTATTTTTCTTTCCTCAATCTCTGACGAGAAGAGAAAAAGACACTGATGAATGTCAAGTAACTTATAGATATGAATACCATGTTGGTCTAAATGACATGAGAGAGGTGAATTAATGAACATAAATGGATCATGTCAGTTAAGAATTGTGACTGGAATATGTAAGAGTTTATGATCTTCTTCCTTTTAAGTTAATCAGAAATGGAAAATATACAGATACAATGATTGAATTATGCATTTAAAGAGGGAAAAATAAATTATTATGAACCAAATAAAATCAATACCTTACTAGTATATTCTGAATAATTAAAATGTGGTTGTCAGAGGAAATATATAGTCTGTTTACATCTAAGTTTATATATAAATATTTAAATACTTATTGAATTACTCCCAAGATATTTGTCCCATGAATAAATAAGACATTATTGACAAAAATCAAATGAAATATAGGCTAATGCATATTTACATTCTAGTAAAAATTATTTAGGTTTCTATTACATTATATAAAATGAATAAAACCAGAAAATGCATTATAGAGATATTTATTTTAAATAAATTCCTATTCGACTAGTTCTTTCCAATTAGATCAGTGTATCATCACTTATTCATTTGACAAAGAACACATATAATTTGCTGGTATATTCGGGATTTCTAAAGTTCTGTTAGTTTCTCATTTAGAGGATGAAGCAATAAGATCTAACTGTTAACCTATTCCTGGGGAATTTCCCACATAAATTATGTTTCATCCCCTCATGAGAGAATTAGGGAGATAAAAAGTATTCAGAAGTTGGTCATTATGAATGAATAGAATGGTTGGCTATAGTGGTCAAGACTTGTCTGTACTTTTCTCTGAAAATTTCTTTGAAATTCACTGATTTTTATTACTTGCCTAAAGAATGGAAAACCTATGGAAATGGTAATAGCTGTGTGTCAAGCCCACAAGTAATTCCTTGAAAGAGAAAGCAATGAGTTGTCAGCTTCTTCTGAAGTAATAAGTAATAGCCTTGGGAGAATTTGATCACGGTGGATTTTAAGTTTTTAGAGATGAGAGTCTGGAAGAAGCACATGACAACAATTCTGAGGCATTATGGCAAAATAAAGGCTGCTATGATTGTTGTACATTTATCCTGTTCAGAGAACACCTGAAACTCATTCTCAGACTGCCCTTCTGAAGAGGAGGTGAGGCATTCAATGGCTTAATGTAAGCAATAAATTATGCGGGGAGTTATTAACAACCATATTCTTCATTAAGTGCATCCCTCCCCAGTGAGAAACAGAGCGGAGAGCAAGACCAAGTGAAAGGAATGAGACAGTTGGCACCATTTATTCATCTCTTCCTTCTTTGTCAATTATATTATTTAAGCAGTATTCTTACCTCTCACCTTCATTCTTTACCACTCCCCTCAACCCTAACATACTTCTCTTAAGTGTATGCTGCTGCTCTTTCTCAACATGATTTGGATAATATATATCTTCTAGTTAAAGTTTATTCTGCAATAGGCTAACACAGTGTAAACGACATATATGCAACGATGTTAAAGCAGACATGGTCCATTCTTAAAATAGTGGGGAGGGATCACTTTACTGAAGTCAATTTTTCTCAGAGACTTAGCAGGGGAATTAGAAAGTTAAAGGGACTGTATGCAGGATTTTGATATTCTATAAAATCGCCTTATTTAATTCACTATTAGAAGATGCAGAAGCCTATACATGGTCTTGTACCTAGGAATATCTCTGTCCAATAGAATTTTTTTGCAGTAATGGAAATATTGCATACTCTGTGCTATCTAGTACAGTAATCATTAGACATATTAAGCTACTGAGCTCTTAAAACTTGACTTGTATGACTGAAGACTGAAGTTTAAACTTTAGTTCATATTAATTATTATTATTTTTTTCTTTTAGGGCCGCATCCACAGCATATGGAAGTTCCTAGGCTAGGGGTCGAATTGGAGCTGCAGCTGCATATCTACATCATGGTCTCAGCAATTCGGGATCTGAGCCATGTCTGCAGCCTAAACCACAGCTCACGTCAACGCCTGTTCCTTAACCCACTGAGCAAGACCAGTCAAACCCGCATCCTCATGGATATTAGTCGAGTTCGTTACTGCTAAGCCACAACAGGAACTCCTAAAATTAACTTTAAATAGATTAGATGGCTTTTAGCTGTTATATACAGATATTCATTTTGGTTATATACAGAATTATGTATACACATAATTATGTGTGTATCTATATATATACATATATACATATATAGATAGATGTGTATATATATATATATATATATATATATATATATATATAATTTTAGGCTAACAGAAAGCTTGCCAAATATTAGGAGTTCATAAACATGTCATGACACCCTAATATGAACATTTTACATAATCGTGCTTCAATTCTTGAAAACGAAGCAATTAATATTGGTATCATACTGATAGTTAAAGTCTTTATTCACATTTTATCGAGGTTTTCACTCATATGCTCCTATTTTTGCTCTAGGATTCAGTATAGGCTTCCACATTGCATTCAGTTAGTTCTCAGTCTCTTCCAATCTGTTCCCTCTTTCAGTTGTTCCTTGTATTTAAATGACCGTGACACTTAAGAAAACTGTCGGTTATTTTTTTATAGAACGGTGCTCCATTTAGATATATCAGATATTTTCTCTGAATTAGACTGATTTAGCTGATGCATTTTTGGCTAGAATACCACAGAAGTAATGTGCCTTCTCAATGGATCACATTAGGGAATACGTGGTGCTGACATTTCTTATTACTGGTGGCATTCACTTTGTTCAGTTGGTTAAGACGGCTTCTAAAAGATTTCTTCACACTAAAGGTATTATTTTCTTTACTTTCATGATTAATAAATATCTTGGGGGAAATAATTTAAGAATATGCTAATATCCTATTTTTTCTCAAAACTTCAGCTCAATAATTTTACCGTCCTTGTATTTCAATCAGAATAAACTGATAGACATTTATTTCATTCTATGAGTTATAATTCAGTATTATCATGATTTTATTATTCAAGTTGTACCCTCATTGGCCTTTGGAAGTTAAATATACATAAGAGCAAATCATCTATTAAATAAGTTGTATAGTTATGTGATTGACTGCTATAGCTGTTAAGTTTTAAACTTTTTAGTATCTAATAATATCAAACAGGTCAAATTACATTTTTTTTTTTCTTGTGGCATATGGAAGTTCCCAGACTAGGGGGTCGAATTGGGGCTGCAGCTGCTGGCCTATGCCACAGCCACAGCAACACCAGATCTGAGCCACATCTGCGACCTATCCCACAGCGCAGGGCAATGTGGCATCCTTAAGCTAATAAGCGGGACCAGGTATCAAACCCACATCCTCATGGATACTAGTCAAGTTCATTACTGATGAGCCACAACAGGAAATCCAAAATGTTTAATTACTATTTAGTAATACTGAACCTACATGAATCAACATCTTGAAATTCCCTAAAATAGTCAAATACCATTGCAATAAAAAATACAGTGGAATTCTGAATTACTTTGTAAAATACCTCATTATTTTATATGTGGAAAGTTAATCTTGAAATGAAAAAGTAAATGGGGACAATTGTACTATGTAGAATTACAAATAAAATAAAGATGTTGATTTTGGTCAGCTTCTATAATAATAATGCCATCGCTATCTTTTTTCCACTTCTTCCTCTTTTCTCCCCCCACCCCCTTTTTTTTTTTTAAAGCAGCACTTGTAGCATATGGAAGTTCCTAGGCTAGGGGTCGAATCAGAGCTTCAGCTGCCAGCCTATGCCACAGCCACAGCAATGCCAGATCCAAGGCGTGTCTGTGACCTACATCACAGCTCATGGCAACGCCAGATCCTTAACCCCTGGCAAGGCCAGGGATCAAACCCACATCCTCATGGATACTAGTAAGGTTAATTACTGCTGGGCCATGATGGAAACTCCTTCTCTCTCTCCCTCTTTTTTTTTTTTTTGTCTCTTTTAACTGTCTATTTTCTTTCTTTTTTTCTTTTTCTTTTTGCCTTTTCTAGGGCTGCACTCACCGCATACAGAGGTTCCCAGGCTAGGGGTCTAAGTGGAGTTGTAGCCGCCAGCCCATGCCACAGCCACAGCAAGGTGGGATCCGAGCCGCGTCTGCAACCTACACCACAGTTCATGGCAACGACGGATCCTTAACCCACAGAGGAAGGCCAGGGATCGAACCTGCAACCTCATGGTTCCTAGTCAGATTTGTTAACTACTGAGCCACGACGGGAACTCCTTAACTTTATATTTTCTAACTATACACATATACATACACGCATAGATTGCTAAATCTTTTAATTTTTTCAATATCTTATTTAATCTTTAACTACTCTAACATTCTTTAAATACTTTTGTCATGAGTATATTATTGTGTGTTATTTACTTTTTTAATAGTTAATCATAATTAGCCACTTTTTGCTGGTAAATTTTTTATGTAATGCAGTACAGCAAAAAAATTTAAAATTAACCTCCTTTATCGAGTTATTACTTTGAAGTAATAACTCTACATTGAGAAAGTCATGGTAAAAGGGACTAGAATTGGGCATTAATACAAGAAAACATGGAATTGGGGCAAACGGTATTTGTACATTAGAAAGTAAGATAACATATAACAAAATATCATTTAACACATATACTGTACTAAAACCATTAATAATAGTATGATTGTTAACCCCAAGTTATACTTACCAAAATATGATAAAAGCAAAGGACAAAAAGCTGTGAAAGTGATTCTACACATAAGCTACTCAGAAATGATCATGTTATATTTTTCTTTTAAAATGTGATGTTAAATGTGATAAAATTAAAAAGTACTGTGAATACTTGGAAATTATTTACAATACAAATTAAATAAGCAAATATATCTACCAAATAACACTGACTATAAGAACATAGATTATTGCAATGTATGTTTCTTTCCTGGATTAGAATAATGTTTAAAGAGATCACATTTAGGTGCCAGGAGACTTTAAGATGCTCTTTTATCTCAAAAGCTTTAGTGCTGAAAGGATTTGGAAGTTGTTCTCAGCAAATGCAGAAAGCTGCCATCTTTATTTGATATCCCTTTGATATTTGGCCTCTTTTTAGTTCTATGAATTCAAAAGTTTTTTGGGGTCATGCATTAATATTCAGGGGACAATTCTATTGTCTTCATATCAGGATAAAAATATTTTAAAATGTTTTTAATATCACATACTTTCTTTGCGCTCAAATTATCAAAAATCCTATATGCTTTAAACTAATTTGTCTTGTTCATCTTATTTCTTAATCAACCTAGAAAGAATTAATAATTTGTCACAATCCTAGGTAAAGGGATTGAAGTTTATCATTTTTCACTGAGTAAATCAGGTAATATAAATAAAATAAAACAACAATAATGTAAGAATTAAATTATCAATGGTTGAGCAAATTTTCCTTAGTTTTATTTCCATAATTCAATTGGAACTGATAAAAGTTGCCATAAAAATGAAAAGTCAAAATGAAATAAAGATTTTAAATTGGTTTGTAAGAATCATTATAGAAGTGATCATAGATTTGACAGTCATTGAAAAGTGGAATATGAAATAAAAGTAAATGACTTGAATGTAAGTTTATCTGAAGAGTGTTCTTTATTTTATTTTTGGAAAAATATGTTTTGTCTGAAATATAATCAAATATATTTTAGGAGTTCTAAGTAACACATTAGTAACCCAAGTTAACCTTACTAAGCACAAAGCTTAACGTTTTTAAAGGTAGAGAAATAGAATGTATATCTTTATTCTTAATAAATCTGAATGTCAGGGAAAGATAATAGCTTTCTAAGCACTCCAATAAGAGCACTTAGTCTGCTTCGTCAGAAGTATTATTTTCATAAAATGCATGTCTTAATTTTCTTCTATGCTATTCTCAAAAGCTAAATGCACAACAGCATGCTAATCTACTTTTTGTTGTCTGATTATCTTTATTCATTCCATCTACATGAATTTGCTCACAACCTTTAACCAATTCTCATGACAACCAGATCATAAATATCTTATACATTATAAATCAACTGCACATTTAAAACATTTGACTTCTGCAATATGCATACAAAAATATATATGTAATATATATGCATCCTATGAAGCAAAATAATAAAATAAAACCATGGAAACAGAAGTCATGAAACCACTGTAACTTTAAGAATTACATTATAAAAGTCATGGTATTTTGTTATGTGTTTTACTTCATTGGTCCTTTCTTCTGACATATGAAGCAACAAAGACACTGAATTTGTATTTATTTGTATTTTTACTACCTTCCTTTATATTATATACATTTATCACACATACACATATATACGTGTGATCAATGTATATAACATCCCCTCACAATATAATGTGTGGCTTAGATTATTTTAAAATTTTTTCTAAACACTGAAATATTTATGTAAATTTTTTTCACGCAAAATTACATATGGTAGATATGTCCAGATTGTAGTGTTTCATTCTTTCTTGGCTTGGATAGTCTACGCTAATCATAACTGCCTTATTTATTGAGATATACTCCTATATCACTCATGTTATAACCACTATTACTATAAATTCACTTTTTTCTCAATAAAACTTTCTCAATCATAGTGTGAGTAATCTAGCTTTCAGAATTTCAGACATACATAAATACACAATATATTTAAATGTTGGTCACAGATAACATAAATATGCTTTATTTGAAATGTTTGAAATTAATTTTGATAATCATTTGCATTTATTTTTTTTTTTCCTAAAATCTTCATGTGTTTTTTTCTTTGGGCTTTCCTGAAACCTAAGATATTAAGATTAAGACTACCAATATTTACACTTTTTCTCTCTTAGACCAAAAGATTCACCTTTTTGGACGTAAGCAAATCTATAAACTAATTCAAATATTATTCCTATATGCTTTTTAGGGATTGAAAATAAAGTTGTATTTGATCAGATTCTCTCATTTAACTAAGTCAGCCATCACTCTTTGGTACTGAAGCCTGTGGACAAGTACTTTTGTGTGGTGTCAAATGCTGTCAAAAAGCCCAAAACCAATCAATTCTTACATCTAGCTGGGAGATCAGCAAAGTACTCCCATAACATACAATTGTTATTTTATCATTTTTCACTTTAATGAAAAAAAAAATTAAAATATTTCTAGAGAATGAATAAGAATTAATACTTCTTGACATCGATTGAAAACCGTGCCAGCAAGAGGAAACTTTACAGAGAATTTCAGGGTAAAAAATAATAAAGTTTTAAAAAGATCTGAATGGTTACTTTTACTATATGAATAAATGTTTTTTATTTCTACTCAAAAGGTTTGCTGATTTTTCTCTAATAAATAAGAAAATAGTGAACAGATTTTGCCTCTTTAGCGTGGAACTGGAGATTCTTCAAATGTTTTTTTTTTCTAATTGCCTTTTTTTTAAACTTTTGGGGCCACACCTATGCCTATAGAAATTCCCAGGCTATGGGTTAAAATAGGAGCTGCAGCTTCCAGCCTACACCACAGCCACAGCAATGTAGGATCTGAGCCACATCCGTAACCTACATCACAGGTCACGGCAACGACAGATCCTTAACTCATTGATCAAGGCCAGGGATCAAACCTGCATCCTCATGGATCCTAGTCGGATTCATTTTTGCTGAGCCTCAAAAGAAACTCCCTTTAATTGCTTTTTTTTTCTAAGAGTTTATAATAATTATCTAAAAGAGTGTTAGTTCAAGATACATTACTTTGCCATTCTTAGAACAGAAAACCTCTCCTGAAGTTTAAATGTTATTTTATCTTCATATTATAAGTTCATCTAAAAAAAATCAAATAATGCAAACATATAAATGTTGGAATAATATGTCTAAGCTTTTTATTCATACTGTCATTACTGAGAAAACATTATACAGATAAAATTTTTAATTTTTTACTTATCTTTCTAACATTTACAAACATAACAATTATTTCATATTTATAAGTAACTAGATAAAAACTCATTTAATTTGTGATCCCCTAGGTAGTTTTCCTGTAACCTTTCTCCATTTTTTAAGTGAAAAATGCTACTGCAGATTCTGACTAAACATAGAAAGCACTGAAGATGATAAGATACGATCACTTGATTACCAACATCATTATTTTAGTGACATCTGAAGGGGCAAATGCAAAAAAAGAATCAATGTTGATATGGAAAAGTACTGACTATGATTATCAGGAAATAACATGTGGAGTTACACTCTAAAAAGAGGCCAATGAAATGCTGATTCCTAAAAAAAAACAAAAAAAAGCAACAAAAACTCACCTAACTTGTTATGAGTAGAAAATAATTTTAATTGTAATTTCATTTACATATTACCACATAATTTTTTGATTATTTAAGAAGTTTTAAGATATAAAAATTCCCTGATCTTCTTTATAATTGCATATTTTAAATATAAGGTATATAATATAAATAATCCTTTGCTATTTTTCTTGTCCTTTAAATAGATGTTTATAGTTTCTGGGATTTTTATTCTAGTACACAAATATTTTCAAACAATTTCATCCAATATTCAGAATATATTTAATATCATGGACATGATTTAAGTTACTAAAATGTTAGAGTCATTTACTTATTAAATACAAGGTCACAATATCATTGTGTCCTCTTAGTTTATGACATATCCTATCAGCTTTTTTAGGGGAAGATTGATCTCTATCTTCTTCCTGCCATCTAGATTGTCAGATACATAGTTTTATTAGGATTGACTTGTCAAGCATGAGTTGTTGTCAGCAACAACTCTGAAAAATAAAAATAGTTTATATTTTTCCAGAGCTCCAAAGAGCGCTCAGGCAAATCTTCTAGTACTTATGCCCTGTTATAAGGGATCCCTCAATGACCATTCATTTTAGTTCAAGGCCAAGAGTCTTAAATTAAAACAAATATTTGTGATACATCACATTTGGCAGGTGAATAGAACTGGGCTTAGATGCAAAAAGTCCTCCTCTAGGATATAACATGTGGTTAATCTCTGTAAATAACTCATTTGATATGATAGTCTCACTGCAAGAATAATTATTACCATAGATGAGGATATATATATATATATGTATATGTATATATATATACATATACACACACACACACACACACACACACACACACACACACACATATATATATATATGTTTGTTTATTTATTTTTTTGTCTTTTCTAGGGCCACACCCATGATATGGAGGTTCCCAGGCTAGAGGTCTAACAGGAGCTGTAGCTGCCAGCCTTCGCCACAGCCACAGCAACATGGGATCCGAGCCGCGTCTGCAACCTACACCACAGCTCATGGCAACGCCGGATCCTTAACCCACTGAGGAAGGCCAGGGATCGAACCCACAACCTCATGGTTCCTAGTCAGATTCATTAACCACTGAGCCATGACAGGAACTCCAGATGAGGATATATTTTTTTTCCTTTTATTAGAAGTTGTTATAACCTGTAGAAAGCATTGTTTGTATCTCTTAGAAAATCTCTAGTTCTTATATTTCCAAGCTTAAAATGCATTGCATTACTGCTAAGGTAATTAGTTAATATATGTTATATGTTATTACCACATGCAAATAGTCATGCTAAACACTGTGAAACAAAATAATTAAAATGATAAATAAAGCAGAATCCCTGCTTATGGAGCCCATAATTTAATAAATATGTACTTTCCCAATGCCTCAAATCTATTTATCGGGCAAGAATTGATCTTTAAAATATCTGTCCTGTGTAACAGCTAGCATCAAATAAGGGCACACTGGTCTCTTTCAAAGGCTAAAATTGAAGCCTATTACCTTGTCCTATTGTATTTCCTAATTCCTTTCATTAGCACACAATTTCATTCCACGGCACCTATGCACAAATCACATACATTTGACCTCGTGCTTCCTGCAGCTCCTCTCCTTTGCCTTTATTCTTATTGAGCAGCTACACGGTGTCTGATGCTTACTTGTCTATAATGCCCAAGCCAGAACCATCCCTGGTCTTCACCCCAATCTTTCAATTATATCGTTCTGGATGGTGTGTAGGGGATCGTTCTAAACAAGCCAAAGGAAAAAGAAGACTTATAAGCTTTTTTTTTTAATCTCCCCTCACGATTTACATTAGTTTTTGTGAACTCTACAAGTACTATAAAATACTTTGTACTTATATAGATATGTTACTAAAAGTCTTTTTACCCCAAATTCACCAGTTCTATTTCTCTCGTTTCTTTTAATCTACTTTATTTGGTCCATGTACAAAGAACCCCTGATTGAACTATATGATTCGTGTCCATGTGTTGGGTAGGAGTCCTGTGTTGGGGTAGATCTGGAAGACTGCAAAGAGTTAAGGCATCTCAATGAGGGTCAATCTCTTTCTGCAGGCATTTAAAAAATAAGCAATGGCTGAGCAGTCAGTGTTCATTATGCCTTTATATCTAAAATAATCATGTCTAATTTGAAGAAATGTGGAATGGAATAGTCATACTGTGGCCCCTACCTATTATTCCGGCTTCTTATTTTGCTGTTTTTATCACCTTCCATCCATCCTTTCACAAACACTTGCATTCCTGGATTATTAGGTTGTTAATACATCCCCAAAGGCATCATGAGGTTTCACATATCTATGCATATACATTTACCTTTGAACTTATTCAGGAACTCTTCTTAGTCTTTTCAGCTTAAGGACCTTCCATTTAGGCTCTAAACTTAGATCTTAAGTCATGTTTTCTACAAAGCTTTGTTGTTTCCACTTGACTACACTCCTTTTATATTCTGCCTATACTGCTAGTGATATACATCTTAATCTATGTATCTGTATCTATAAAATTATTTAACATTTATTTGGCTGTTATCCTATATTTTGTGCTCCTTGAAGGCAGAAATTGTATTTTATTCAGCAATCTATCCTCAATTAACAAATGATATTGTACATAAGATGCTCAATAAAAAAAATCACTCAATTATCAACAACTGATTTACTGAATGAGTGAATGGAATGGTTAGTTCAGATATATATGCAGACTGGAAGACAAGTTCATCAATTTTTAAAATGACTACCCTTCCTTTCCAAATGGAATATAGCCAGTATGGTACCCTCCTATCCCTGAATTATGAACTTAATATCTACATATTTATCACAACAGTGCATGTTACCTGTAATTTCATAAAATGTACATACTTTAAAAAATTCATACCAGAGAATATACACAACAGACTTGGCTCCACTCTGGCTGGGAACAGTATCTAGTTATGTTGAATAGCAGGCCACAGTGGAGACTCCTACAGGTTCCACATGTAACAGTATAATGGGTACCTACTTGACCACAACATTTGAAAGACTGAACATTTAATAGAGATATTGTTTTAATTTAGAGTACTGAAAACAATAGTACTGATGTTGGGCCATTCAAAGTCAAATTTATGCTAAAATATCATCGCCACCTGGCTCTCTGCAAAAATGTTATTTCAAGTCCTGGGTCACTAGATCAACCTTCAGATTCTTTTAAGATCCACGCATATAAGTTAAATGTGAAGGTGTTACATGATATATGAAATAGGCTTAAAGGTTCTGTTAGGGGAGTATACAACTTCCTAAAAAATCGATGTTAAGAAACAAACGCATTCTCCAAAATCTAAAATAAGAGGTCTTTAAAAATTTTTTTTTTATGGCCACACTGTGACATATGGAAGTTCTCAGGCTAGAGACTGAATCCAAACCACAGTTATGATGTATGAACACCAGATCCTTTAACCCACTGCACCTGGCCATGGATCAAACCTGCACTTCCACAGTGACCCAAGCTGCTGCAGCTGGATTCTTAACTCACTGATCCACAGTGGAAACTACAAGAGGTCTTTGCATTGATCAAATCAGGTCAAACTTTCTGCAAAGCAAAGCAAGACAATATAAGATGCCATACTGATCACTGCTAGAATGAAAGAAAAGAATTCTTATCCATAACTTTTCTTAATCTCAACTTGTGCTTTTGCTTCTCCTTGTAATTCCAAGTTCTGCACACTCATTATACTATATAATTATATTCATCCTCAGTTCTTTTAACTTAAAAAAAAACAGGTTTATTGAGGTATAATTGGTATCCCAAACGGCACATATTTAATGTAACAATTTTACGAGTTAGGATATGTAGCCTATGAAACTATAACCACAATCAAGGTAATAACAATAACCATCAGTTCCAAAAGTTTCTTCATACACCTTTTTGCTTTTTTTTAAATTGTATTTTATTTTGTTTCTTTTTTGTGGTAAGAATACTTAAGATGAAATCTATCCTCTTAACAAATGTTTATGCACACAATACAGTAAGGTTTTTATAGGCACTGTGATTACACAGAAGATCTCTAGAACTTACTAACTATACATGATTGAAATTTATACCCACTGAACAACAACTTCTCATTTTCTTCACCTCCAGCCCCTGGCAACCACCATTCTGCCCTCTGTTTCTATAAGTTTGACCAGTTTAGATAGTTCATATAAGTAGAATCAGTCAGGATATGTTTTTCTATGAGTGGCTTATTTTATTTAACATAATGTCCTCCAAGTTCATCCATGTTGTCGTAAATGTCAGGATTTCTTTATTTCTTTTATGGATGAATAATACACCATTGTAGGAATATACCACATTTTCTTTATCCATTCATCCATCCGTGGACACATAGGTTTTTCTATACCTTAGCTATTGTGAATAACACTGCAATGAACAATGAGGTACAGATATACTCTTTAAGATTTTGCTTAACATTCTTTTATTTTTATTTTTATTTATTTTTGGTCTTTTTGTCTTTTTTCTTTTTTTAGGGCTGCGCCTGTGGCATATGGAGGTTCCCAGGCTAGGGGTCCAATCAGAGCAGTAGCTGCCAGCCTATGCCAGAGCCACAGCAACACAGGATCTGAGCCATGTCTGTGACCTACACCACAGCTCACAGCAATGCTGGATCCTTAACCCAATGAGCGAGGCCAGGGATAGAACTCGCATCCTCGTGGATGCTAGTTGGGTTCACTAACTGCTGAGCCATGACAGGAACTCCCCATTCTTTTTTGATATATATCCAGAAGAAGAATTGCTGGATCAGACAAGAGATCTGTTTTAATATTTTGAGGAAGTTTTCCATAGTGGCTGAATAATTTTACGGACCCTCCCCAAGAGTGTACAAGATTCTAATCTGTCCAGGTGCTCACCAGCATTTATATTTTTCTTTTTTATACAGTAGCAATCTTTTTTTTGTTTGTTTGTTTTGTCTTTTTAGGGCAGCACCCGAGGTTTATGGAGGTTCCCAGGCTAGGGGTTCAGTTGGAGCTGTAACTGCAGGCCTACACCACAGCCACAGCAACGTGGGATCCCAGACACATCTGCGAACTACACCACAGCTCAGGGCAACGCTGGATCCTTTACCCACTGAGTAAGACCAGGGATTGAAAGTGCATCCTCACAAATGCTAGTCAGATTCATTTCTGCTGAACAGTGACAGGAACTCCTATAGTAGCAATCTTAACAGATGTGAGGTTATATCTCATTATAGTTTCGATTTGTATTTCTTTGATGAAGAGTGAGTAGTCTTTGTATCCCTGATAAAGAGTGAGCAGTATATATATATATGTTGGCCTTGTGTATATCTTCTTTTGAGAAATAGCTAATCAGGTCCTTTGTCCATTTTTAAAATAAGGTTATTTTTTCTTTGCTACTGAGTGGCAAGATCTGTTTATTTATTTTGGATATAACCTACTTTTTTTTTTTTTTTGGCCTCACCCACAGCATGAAGAAATTGCCAGGCCAGGGATTGAGCCTGTACCATAGTAGTGACCTGAACCACAGCAGTAACAATACCAAATCCTTAACTGCTGGGCCACCAGGGAACACTGATTGATATTAACCTTTCATCTGATATATAACTTGTGAATATTTTCTAGGTTGCTTTTTTATTCTATTGTTTCCTAAAATCACATGATCATCTCAATAGATACAGATAAATGTATTTGACAAAATTCAACATATTTTCACGATAAAAATGCTAATCATCAGGGAAATGCAAATCAAAACCACAATGAGGTGTCACCTCACAGCTGTAAGAATGGCTATCACCAGAATGAACTCAAATAACAAATGCTAGAGATGGTGTAGAGAAAAGGATATCCTCCTACATTTTTGGTAGGAATGTAAACTGGTGTAGCTACTATGGAAAACAGTATGGAGGGTTCTCAAAAAACTAAAATTAGAATTCTGTGACCCAGAAATCCCAATCCCGGGTATATATCAGAAAAAAACAAAAACACTAATTCAAAAAGATATATGCACTTCAATGTTCATAAGCAGAATTATCGACAACTGCCAAGATACAAAAGCAGCCTAAGTGTTCGTTAACAGATGAATAGATTAAGAAGATGTCATACACATATACAGTGGAATACTACTCAGCCATAAAAAGTACAAAATTTTGCTATTTGGAGCAACATGGATGGACTTGGGGGCATTATGCTAAGTGAAATAAGTCAGACAAAGAAAGATAAATACTTGTATGATATTACTTATATGTGGACGCTAAAAACACAACAGACTACTTAATAAAACAAAAGAAGCAGCACACAGATATAGAGAACAAACTAGTGGTAACTAGTGGAGAGAGGGAGGATAGAGCTTATACAAGGGTGAGGGAGCAGGAGATACAAATTACTGGTATAAGACAGGCTACCCAGATGTATTGTACAACACAGGGAATATAGTCAGTATTTTGTAATAACTGTAAATGGAGTATAACCTTTAAAAATCTGTATAAAAATTAAGAACAAACACACAAAACAAAAAATTCTTAATAAATTAGCTATAAAAATTGTGTACCCTAATACGGTAAAATATGACAAGCTCACAGGTAACATCATGCTTAACAGTGAAAACTGAAATATTTTTTCTGAAACCAGGAATAATGCCACTTCCATTCAACACAGTAAAGGAAATTCTATACAGGGCAATTAGGGAAGTTAAGGAAATAAAAGGCATCCAAACCAAAAAGTAGTAAGTAAAACTATCTCTGTTGAAGACAACATGGTTTTATATGTAGTAATCTTTAAAGATTCCCTGAGAGCTATTAGATATTAGATACAAATATGAGAACTAAAACTTTTGAAGTTTCAAGATATAAAAATCAACATATAAAAATTAATTGCATTTCTACACACTAAAAATGAGCTACCCAAAAAAGAAATTAAGAAAATGATACTATTTACAATAGCACCAAAAAATAATAAAATATGTAGAAATAAACTTAACTGAATAGGAGAAAGACTTGTACACTAAAAACTATAAAATATTGATGAAAAAATGAAAGAAAACACAAATAATTGGAAAGATTCCCCACCCACATTCATGAACTGGGAAACTTAATATTGTTAAAAGGTCCATGGTATCCAAAGTGACCTACAGACTCATTGTTACTCTCATCAAAATCCAGATGGTACTTTGTAAAGAAAAAGGAAAAAAAAATTCTGAATTTATATGGAACCTCAAAAGACCCAAAATTGCCAAAATAATCTTGAGAAAGAACAAAGCTAAAGGCATCACATGTCCTGATATCAAAATGTATTACAAAGTTATAGTAATTAAAATAGTGTGGCACTGAAATAAAGATAGCCATACAGACCAATGGAATAGAACAGAGATTCCAAAAATAAACTCAAACATATACAGTCAACTGATCTTTGACAAGGATCCCAAGCTTACACAATAGGGAAAGAAGCCTTTTCAACAAATGATGTTGGGAACACTGAATATTAATGTGCAATAAATGAAACTGAACCTCTGTCTTACACCACACACAAAAATCAATGCAAGATAAATCAATAATTCAAACACAACAACTGAAACTATAAAACTACTCGAACAAAACATAAAAGTTACTGATGGTTGGTCTTGTCAATGATTTCTTAGATATGACAGAAAGTGTACAGATAACAAAAAAGCAAAAATGACAAATGGGACAACATTAAACTAAAAAGCTTTTTCACAGCAAATGAAACAATCACTTCTCTCAGTTTTAAATACTCCACTATAAATTGCTAGGTTTTTGACCTCAACATTTCAATACAGCTCAGCTTACAAATTGTATTTTGTAGGTCATAAATGTGAAAACTAATTTCCATTAACTCTAAGCTATCAAAAGAGCTCCGTCTATATTGAACTGGTCTCTCCACAGTTATTGGAGGATAGGAGAGAACACTGAAAGTTCTGGACTCCACTCAAAAATATAAGAACTTTATTTTGAATATTCAGGTAACTTTCTTTCAAATATTCTAAGTCATCAGGCAAAAGGTAACCTCACATGCAGTATCCTTCCTTCACAAAGAGAGTCATGCAAAATATTCTCTCTGTTGATAACAATGCAAAATAATTTATTTTTAATATTTTCTGCCTAATTTTATCCATATCCTACAAGTTCCTAATGCTTTGCTCACAAATAAAATGTCCAATGTCAACAGCTGACAATATGTATCATTTGGACAAATATATCACAATGTTGCCTTAAACGAAATACATTTATAATGATATTCTAGTTGTGAAAATCATTTCTTGAGCAGACCTTCCTATTGGGTTCACTGAGTGTCCAAATTGATATCGAAAATACATCTCTAAAGTAAAAGTAAAGTATTTTTCATAAAAACAATTCTTATAGTAAGCTACATCAAAGAACTCTAAGAGAATGGTCTCAAATCATTTTTTTTTAATTTTTTGTTATCTGTCTTTTTAGGGCCCCACCTGCGGCATGTGGAGGTTCCCAGGCTAGGGGTCTAATCAGAGCTGTAGCTGCTGGCCTACGCCACAGCAGAAGTCAAGCCAGATCCGAGATGCATCTGTGACATACACAACAGCTCACAGTAACGCTGGATCTTTAACCCACTGAGCGATGCCAGGGATCGAATTTGCAGCCTCGTGGTTCATAGTTGGATTTGTTTCCACTGTGCCACTATGGAAACCACTCAAATCACTTCTTAATGAAAGCAGTTCTTTGGTACATCAAGACAATTTGATCACAGTAAAAAGTTTCTCATGTCACAATTGAATAATAAATCCCAGACTACCAAGAAGAGAGAAATTCTCTCTTCTTCAGTAATTCATGAAGTCCATTTCTTGATGTGAAAATCAAAGAACCTGCCCAATACCTTAACCTATGATGATTATTCTGTTTTGATTCTGGAGTTGGGCTCAAATTAACTATTGTAATTTAATGGTATAAAAATTAGATTAATGATTAAATAGTTATTTTTCTCCTATTCTGGAAGGCAACAAAATAATCCTTTCCTATTTCCAGTGATTCAATTATTTACTTAAATATAATAAAAATACAATTTTTTAAAAAAATTAATAAAGTATAAAACTGAGACTTATTAGGGATAAAATGGAATTTAGTTGCTTAATTTTCTATTTTTCTGTTGTAAATGTAATGCATTCACCTTATTTGGTAGACTCTTTTGAGTATTTCAGCTTTGGGTAGCTAAATTATTAATACTTATGTACCTTTCCAAATTTACTCAGCATCATAATGAAGGTGAATGCCTACATCCTCATTTTCGTGCATTTTTGGGAAAAGCCACTGTTATGAGATGGTATGACATATCTACATAAAAATTTTTGCTTCTTAAATGTAAACATGAGTATTTTTAAGTAATTAATCAAAAGTCTATAAATTCCATTTATCTGTGCTCTAAAATAATGTTTAATATACAAATCCATTGCTTATAATGTCTACCACTCCTTTTGGACGGCAAAAATTCTTCTAGCTTTTTTTTCACCCAAAACAGATTTATTTTACCTCAAATATGGAAAAGGGGAGTTGTCACTGTTTCACCATGTTACTGTAAATTTTGACCAAGGAAAAGACACAAGTGTGCTTGAAGATCTCTCTTTACCAAAATTCCTGTCTGGCAGTCCCTAAAGTTGCTATTACTCTGCAGGCAGATGCATCACCCATCACTTCCAGTCACCCACAGAGCATCAACTATATACACTGTGGCCCGGGGTTGCTTCAATAGCTAGATTTCCGCCCTCTGGCAGAGCACTGATTGCCATGGTTGGTCTCCATTCAGCACAGGGTTTGGGCCATTTGGTAGATTATAAAGGGCACATGAAAATAAATTAGTGACTTCTGTTTTGAGGTTTTCTGAAACTTAAAATTTTTAATGTTTATAGTAAATGAAATCATATCCGCTTTAGAGAAACTGAGGAAGCCATGGTTTGAGAGTCACTAAAATGATTCCAGAAACATAAAATAAAATAAAAATATTTTACTTATTTTGCTGATGACTATCCCTAATCCTTTACCCCAAGTTCCCTAAAATTTTCCTGAGATACAGCTAAAAGAGTGAATAATGAGAAGCTTCATTTTTCAAAAACCTATTCTGGAATGAAAAGGAAATCTTGTGCAGGATTTTTCTATTTTTACTCAGTATTTTTCAGGAGAGACCACAAAATCTCTGATGTGAAATACTATATTTTACTCATTTTTCATTTTTAAATGAAAAAATTATTTTCTGTATGTAATATGTTATCTCCTCTCCTGTGAATATCCACACTAAAATGGTCAAAAGTACACTATGGATGTGCCATTAAAAAAATAGACTTTTACTTTTCAGAGAAGTTTAACTTTTCAAAAAATGACCAGGAAGTAGACAGAGGTCCCATATAACCCCACTTCCACTCCATCTCCTCTACACAGTTTCCTCTGTTATCAATATCCTGCATTAACGGGCACACTTGTTAAAACTGAGGACACATGTTGATACATTATGATTAACTCAAGTCCACAGTTTACATTAGGGTTAACGCGTTGTCTTTTGTTCTTTCAGTTTTGACAAAAGCATAATGTTACACATTCACCATTACAGTATCATACAGAAGAGTTTCACTGCCCTGAATGTGTCCTGTCTTCCATATGTTTATCTTTTCTATCTGCCCCCTCTACCAAAATTCTGGCAACCACTGATATTTGGAACTGTCTCCATAGTTTTGTCTTATCTAGAACATTATGTAGTTGAAATCATATAGAATGTAACTGTTTCAGACTGGCTTCTTTCACTTAGCAATATGTATGTAATGTTCTTTCATGGTTTTTTTTTTTTGTGACTTAGTAGCTCATTTCTTTTAAATGCTGAATAAAAATATTCCATTATCCAAGTGATCATAATTTGTTTATCCATTTGTCTATTGCTTCCAGTTTTAGCAAGGTATAAACAAAGCTGTTATAAACATTCATGAGCAAGTTATATGCAAGCATACGTTTTTAATTCATTTGTTCAAGATTTTCAGGGAGTTCCCTTCGTGGCTCAGTGGTTAACGAATCTGACTAAGAACCATGAGGTTGCAGGTTCGATCCCTGGCCTTGCTCAGTGGGTTAAGGATCCGGCGTTGCCGTGAGCTTTGGTGAAGGTTGCAGATGCGGCTCGGATCCCGCGTTGCTGTGGCTGTGGCGAAGGCTGGCAGCTACAGCTCCTGTTAGACCCCTAGCCTGGGAACCTCCATATGCTGCGGGTGCGGATCTACATAAAGGCAAAAAGACAAAAAAAAAAAAAGATTTTCAGAAACATCTAGGTGTGTGATTACTGGATCATACAGTAAGTCTAAATTCAGCTTGGAAGAAACTGGCAGACTATCTTTCAAATGGTTGTTGCATTTCTACTAACAATGAAAGAGTTCCTGTTGTTCCACATCCTTACCAGCATTTGGTGTTACCAGTGGTTTTGGATTTTAGTAATTCTAATAGTGGTATCTCATTGCTTTAATTTATAATTCATTCATGATACTATGATGTTAAACATTTTTTCATATACTAATCTACTATCAGTAAATTATAATTGCTGAGATGTTTATTCACATATTTTACCCATTACCAATATCTTCTCCTAGTTTATAGCTTACCTTTAAATTATCTTAACTGTATTCTTCCCATAGCATTTTTTTTTTAATTAGATCTGGCTTATCAATTTTTCCTGTCACGGATCAGAGCTTTGGTGTTGTATCTAAAAAGTGACTGCATACCCAGTTTACCTGGATAATCTCTTACTTTTTTTTTTCTTTCTGCTATAATATAAAAGAGAATTGGACTATTCCTCACTTTTAATTATATCTCTAATAACATCTATGTTTTGGATCAATAAATTTTTTTTTCAAAGAATGAAAGGAAGAAATAATAGCATGTATAATCATTAACTCTGTAACTATACTGATTATTCCTAATTATTCAATTTTCATACTTAGTTTGAAATGATTTGACAAATAGCTCAGTATTTCAGATTTATGTGAATATGAAAAAAATAAAAATATTTAAAATGCTATAAATAATTTAGCCTCAAGCATTCAAGTGTTTTCTATTTAATGCTTCTTCCTTAAAATGGGTTGGGGTAGGGGGAGGCAACAAATTGCAAACAGTAATAATTTAAATAGACCAGATATTTACAATAATATTTACAGTCTCCTTAACCTTTATTCTCAAATATTTATAACATTATGTATTTTCATGGTGGTGGGGTTTCAGCTTGTCACTGTTGTGACATGAGTTGGATCCCTGGCTCAGGAACTTCCATATGCTATGGATGCAGTAAAAAATAAATAAATAAATAAATAAATAAGGTAACATTTTATTTTAAATAAAAATACATTTCTGAATGGAGGACACCACAATTATCTGAATATTACTGTTTTATTTTAAAGATGAAATGTAGGTTTATTCTAAATGCTGTACTTAAATTATCAAACAAGCTCAATCCCAATCTTTACAAACTGCCTAGATATGCTTATCTTAGGACATGCCAAATTAGGTTGCACATTTAAAGGATTAGCAATTTTGTATATTGAGAATTTTGTACATCAATGTGTAAGCTTAGTAGTTTAATACGCAGATACGGAATTTAAACTGTTCAAATAGGAATGCCTTGCATTTTAATAATATCATAAAATTGGGTCCAGGAAGCATTTTTAGGATGTTCTGAGTAATTGAAACAGGGCTTACATAATTTAAAATGCTTCTGAATGAGACAGCAGAGACTACTTAGAAGGATAATGCTACAGTATATGGAAGCTAAGGGACTGTGGAGCAACCCTGGTTGGAATTCACTTGTACTGAAATCTGTATGGAATAAAATAGGAGAATAGCACTTTTTTGATATCTAAAAGTAACTGCTAATGTGATGAAAATAAAAAAAAATAATCATAGAAATTAAGATACTCTAAAAAGACATATTTAAACACTGATTCAAAATTTTACTATTACATAATTTGTATATTAAATATATGTTTATGGGAAAATGCTTATTCAATTTTGTTTTATTTTAAATTGTAACCAATGTATTAATGTTCAGTCTAAAGTAGTATTATATTTTACATTAAAAAAGATGGAAATATGTTTTAAAGAAAAGACTGTTTTCTTCTGAAACATTTTATGTACTTGAATTTTTCAGTGCAAATAAATGTGGTAACATTAATCACTATGTCTAAGGCAGAGATTTTATTCTTTTTATTTTGAATAAAGATTTGAGGTGTTCACAATTATTTTTTTATTTGAAATCAAAATGTAGGAGTCGACATCTATGGGTATGTATGTGTGTGTATATTTGATAAGTCAATCTTTCAATTGAGTAAAATAAATATTAATAAAATTGCATTAAAACATGAAATATCAAAAAAAATAGTCCCAATTAAATTCTTGTTCTGTTGCTGCCAGTATTTTGCTAACATATTAGACTGAATTCATTGATATATTCAAGCGAAGATTTAACTACTGTTCATTTAACGTTATAAAGAAAGTATCTACGTTGCTCAGAGGCTAGAGTTCAGTCACTCAGGTTCTTAGAAATCTAAAATTTCAGGATCTGTTTGTTGTTTGTTTCTTTCTTATGCAGGAGTTTCCTACATGAAAACATTCAGTAAATATATTAACTTGCATTTTTAAATAAATATATTACATCAATAATATTGATATTTTATCTTTTGACAGGGCAATTCTGCTTTTAGTATTATTACCTTTTATAGGTAGGAAAGGATATTTCTTTACAGTTAATAAAAACTGAGTAAGTATAAATGTCTATCAATAGTGATACAATTAAATATGTTATGGCAGTTTTATATTTTTAAATAATTTTTACCTATTCAAATTAGTTAGACCTATAAATACTGATTTGTAAAGAAGTAACAATTCTAAACTAAAAAGGGTAACATAAAAAATTTGTGTAGTGCAGTTCTTTTATTAAAAAAGATTGCATGCAAACATGCATATTTATATATGTAAATATATAAAAATAATAGAGTAAATATTTAGGATCCAAAGCCATGTCAAATTTTATTTCTGGGTATTAAATATATACTTTATATTTGAATTGTTTTGTTTACATTTCTCCTATTTTTGCCAATTATCAGAAGACAAAGCTTTCAGAGAATAACATTTTTTAGAAATAAAAGGGACAGTGTATAAATCTAGGCCAAGAATCATCTATGTTTTGCCATAACAATTATGACCACCAGAAAATCACTGCTTTGAAAGGCCAAAATTCTTTATAGGAGTAGCTCTAAAATATGGCCAACATCTTCCAATTATCTGTACCAAATGGTCCCATTTACCTCTTCTATGCTGTATTACATATATTCCTTCTTTCAAATATAAACAATTCAAATATCTGAAGAGAACAGAAATTCTCAATTCTTTCCAGTTCATCAGTGGACTGCCAACCCCTTTTGTACCCCCACCAATGCACACACACACTGCCTACACTTCTTCAGCCAGAATATCTATACTTTCTGCATTTATTTTTCTTCAAACATGGCTTGAGTCCCCAGTCTATACTGGTTCCTCAACTTGCTAGCTTTCGAATCTTTGTTAATGTGTCTAGCTAACCTTACTGTCACCAAGGGAAATGTACCCCCAAATTGCTGAACTATCATTCTTTCACATTGACTAGCAATTCTGCTTGCTGTAACAGATCTTAAGCTACGCCTTCCCTGTCCTATATTGTGCATTTCAGTTTAAATGTTTGGCTTTAACTTGGGACTTTACTGATGTTCCTATAAAATATGGACTTGGTAGATGTCTTGTTGAATTCTTATGAATTCTGATTCTGAATCTTTATCACATCTTCATCTTCATTTTCATAAGAAATGTTATCATCGGTAAAGATTATTTTGAATGAGTTATTTCTATAATTATTGCCCTATGTCTGTTCCACTATTGTATTTCTGAAGCTAATGACTTATATTCTAGATTCACAGGTAAAGAGACATAGAAGTATTGAGCCCAGGATGGATTATATCCAGAACTTTCTACAAACATAAATTAATGTGTTTTGGTGATGAGATTTGGGACTTTCGAGCTGATGAGATTTAGATAAGGTTTGGGATGTCGAATTGATGGTACAATAGGTTGAGACTTTTGAGAGGTTTGGGGATAGACTGAATGCATTTGGGATGGATGTAAATTTTTAGGGGTCGGCATATTATTGCAGGCTGAATAATGTCCTCTCACCCACAAAATATGTCCATGTTTTAATCCTTGGAAAACGAATATGTTACTTTAGGTACAGAAAAGGACTACGGAAATTTGATTAAGGTAAGGGTATTTTATGGGGAGATTTTCTGGATAATCCGATGGGTCCAAAATAATCACAAAGTTCACAAGAGCAGCAGGGGTGAGAGAGAGGAGGTGACGTGACATCTGAAGCAGGGATCAGCATCAGAGAGGGAGTGTCACTTGAAATGCTACAGGGATAGCTTTGAAGGTAGAGGAAGGTTCCCTGGGCCAAGGCATGCAGGTGGCTTCTAGACTGAAAAAGGCCAGGAATTAGATTAGTCCCTAGGGCCTCCAGAAGGAAAACAGCTCTGTCTATATGTTGAATTAAGGTTTCTGATATACACAACTGTAAGGTAAAAAATCATGTGTTGTTTTAAGCCACACTAAGTCTGTGGTAATTTGTTAGAACAGGAATGAGAAATTATACTGCCTGCATCCTGTCAGTAGATTAAGATGTGGGAGCTTGAAAGCATCTTTTATTTAATACTCACTCTGACCTATTCAGACCAAGTTGGTTTATACTGATACCGTTTTTACAAGAATCTTGTGAAGTTTTCTTGGGTTTACTCCATTTGGGGAAAAATATTACCTAAAGATACCTTCTATATTTTTGGCTTCCTCAGCTAGATGGACAAGGGACAGTTCCTAGAAGTCCTCTGATTTGAGTGAAGAGGCACATCCTTCATCTGCTGTGAGTGCACTCTGATGGTTTCTTTCTTTCATTAGTTTTTACAGGAATACACTTCTTTCTACACTACACTTTCAGAAACAGTTTTTGCTTTTTTGTTTTTTTTTTTCTTTTACCCTTTAACTATCTGGCTAAGTAAGTAAAAGCAGAATATCCTGAATCCTTAAATCCCTTCCCCCTTTTTTTTTCTTTTTAGGGCCGCACCTGTGGCATATGGAATTTCCTAGGCTAGGGGTAGAATTGGAGCTATAGCTGCCAGCCTACACCACAGCTACAGTAACCTATGATCCGAGCCACATTTGCAGTCCACACCACAGCTCACTGCAATGCCGGATCGCTGACCCACTGAGCAAGGCCAGGAATCAAACCTGCATCCTCATGGATAATGAATTCATTTCTGCTGCACCACAGCAGAAACGAATCCAACTATTCGTTGGATTTTTTTTTTTATCTTTTTTGCTGAACAGTTCTCAGTTCTCCCTCAATTTATGTTCCCTTCTCACATTTTACTATAAGCAGCAAGAAGAAACCAGGTCACACCAAAACATTTTGCTTGGAAATCTCCTCAGCTAAATATCCAATGTAATCACTTATACAGAGCCATGAGACACTTACAAGGATCTTTCTACAAGGATCTCCTTTCCTCCAATTTCCAATATCATGCCTCTCATTTCCTTTTAAGCCCATATTTCTGCTAAAAGTTTGTTCAAGAAAATCTAGGCTTTTCATCATGTTCCTTAAAGTTAGCTCTTCTGATTGTTACTCACTGACCATTTCCAAAGACACTGCCATATTTGAAGTATTGGTTCATACCTAAAGTACCCCATTTCCAGGTACCATAACCTGTATTAATTTTCTACTACTGGGCAACAAATTCCCACAACTTAGCAGCTTGCAACAACACGTATCCATTATCTTACAGTTTTGTAGGTCATAAATCTGGTGGGTTGGCTGGATTCTCTGCTTACCAGTCACTGAAGGCTAAAGTCAAATTATCAAGGACTGGGCTCTTATTGGACACTCTATCAAAGAATCCTCTTCAGAAATCATTATGGTTGATGGAGCAATCCAGTTCTTTGAGGAGGAGTGTCTGCAGTACCTGTTTATTTATTGGCTGTAGATGAGTTGTGCTCTCTGTGTCTACAAACTGCCTGCTTTGGTTCTTGTCAGAGCACCTCTATCTTCAAAACAGCAAGGATACATTGAATCCTTTTCATACTTCTGACCTAACTTCTGTCCCCTGCCAGAGAAAAAGTCTCTGCTCCTAAAGGAATCACGTGATTAAATTAGGCTGACTGAGAACATTTATTTTTTGCCATATAAAACGAATAAACACAGGGGCTTTACAACAAGGCAAAGGTCATCTTAAAATTCTACTGCCACATATACTCATTTTTATTATTTATTTATTTATTTATTTTTATATTTTGGCTTGCCTGTGGCATGTGGAATTTCCTGGGTTGGGGACCTAACCTGTACAACAGCAGTGACCCAAACCACTGAAGAGGACAGCACTGGATCCTTAACCCACTATGCCACAAGAGAACTCCATATCTACTGATTTTTAATTCAGTGACTTCTACTGTGATCACCTCTTGGAAAAGTAGGATTTCAACCATACTGAAGTTAAAATTTTAGAACAGTTGATGCTCATAATGTGTACCTGACTAGATGATTGCAAGATTAACTTCATTATTGATTGATTCACACTCACCAATCTAGTTTCTCCATTACTTTCTTTGTCTCACCAATATTACACATGGACACTTCTCTACCCCTCCCACCCAAAACAAAGCACTTTAAGTTAGATCACAGGCTACAGCAAGTATTTAAGAAGGAGATTCCGATGTCTACACAAAAACCTGCACATAGATGTTCATAGAAGCTTTATTCATAATTTCTAAAACTTTGAAGCAGCCATAAGACTCTTCAGTAGGTGAATGGATAAATAAACTCTAGTACACCCAAATGTTGGAATATTTTCCAATGCCAGAAAGAAGTGAGCTATTGAGCCATGAAAAGACAAAAGGTAAACTTAAATGCATATTACTAATTGAAAAAGGCCAATGTGCAAATGCTGCATACTATATGATCCCAACTGCATGACGTTCTGGAAAAGGCAAACTATGGGGACATTAAAAAGTTTAGTGGTTGCTGGTGGAAGGGGAGATGAAGAGGCAAAGCATGGAGGATTTTAGGACAGTAAAAAAGTATATGACATTACTTATAATGATAGATACTTGTCACTATACATTTGTTCAAAAACAAAGAATGCAGAATACCAAGAGTGATTCATGATGTAAACTATGAACCTTGGGTGATTATGATGTATCAATCTGGTTCATCAATTTTAACAAATATATCACTCTAGGGATGTTGATAACGGATTATACACGTGAGGGTGCGGGGCGTTTAGGTGAAATCTCTGTACCTTCATTCCTCTCAGTTTTGCTGTGAAATTAAAAAAAAATTTTAAAAATGTCTTAAAAGGGGGTAATTCATGACCTATCTCTTCCTGGTCCTAATATTAAACTTATTTGTAAGCTAACTGGTATAATTTTGATGTACTATTAACTTCCCAAACAGATGTGTATAATGTATGTCCCAGCAAGAGTATGTAGAAATATCAGGTGCTAGTCATAGTGAGGACAGACTATACTCTCTAAAAAATTCCTAATATTTTTTTAAAAACTGGTCAAATACCACCAAATTCAAAGCCATCTATGAAGGCTTATAGAGGATTGATCATATCATTTGTAGAATCTGTTGTCTTATAAGACTGTGTTTGAATTCTTACTCTTCATCTTTTCTTTATAACATTGCACCAAAATTATCTCATTTAAGTGAGGCTTATTTGTAATATTAAGAATTAATAGTGGAATTTTTGTCAAAATATGCAATGTGTTTCAACAATCTTCTACCTCCTTCATAACTTATTTAAAATATCTGTGATTGATTTAAAATTTAAGAAATTGAGAGCCCTGCCAGAGAAGTAAATAATTATGCTGTGATGGATGTTTGCTTTGTATCATGTTTCTGTTTATTAGATTCTGATTAATTAATGTTGTAACATTGGCAATTTTCAGTGACTAAACTGGAAGGAAATATTTCCAATAATGAAACTGTGTAATGTGCTCAGATTATCTGATGTCATCTTAAAAAACTGTAAAATAGCACTTAACTTCTGCTGTCAGAGAAAAACTACAGAATTAACATCTAATTGTCTCTCTCACACATACACATAGGAGTGAGATTCATACACATGTATCTTTTTATAATATTAAATTTTAAAAGAAAATGATACTATTAGGAAAAGCATAGTATGTCTATTATTAGGGCCTGATTTAAAGTGAATTAAGAGACAAAAACATTTCTTTATACTTGTTTTCTGCAGAGGAAAGAATAAAATTAAATATATTTCATAATACTACCACAGAGAGCTTTAGTATATAAGAAAACAGAAAGTTTCAACTCCTCAGAAGTAATCTGAAATGAGACACAATTTGCAAAACATCCCATGGAAGTGTTAGAAATGTTGAAAGTAGTGAAAATTGATAGGGTCTAGTCTCCTGTGAAATTGAGCAATGCATATTTCTCAGCTTGCAAAGAAAATTAAAATAGATCAATACCAGTCAGAACCTAAATCTGCAGTGCTTGCTATCAGCTTAGAGGAATAAACACAATACACTGTGCTGTTGCTATGTGAACAAGGTTCTCTTGTATGGATGGATTTTTTAAACAAAAAATTACCTAGAATTTCTAATATATGAATAACTAATCTTCAAAGTGAGAGAAAATTTACTAGATATAGGTATTCACTTGAAAGAATATCTTTACAATTTGGATTTTATAAGTGTTGCAACTTAAAGCCTTGAGACTTCTCAATTACAGTCAAGAAACTGAGCCACTTTGGGCAGTTAGTAGATAATTTTCTTATATAAAGAGAAAAGGTCAAAGTCAGAATACTTATTAGGCAAGTCATTCACAAAAATTTTTCTTTCAAAATCACATTTGCTTTCTCACTAGATAATAGCATAACTCTAAATGTTCTTTATTAGAGTTTCTTTCTTCAAAAGATACATTTAGTCCACTAAATGTGAGAGAGTATTTGAAAAACATCAACTGATAAAAGGATTATGTCCAAAATATATATGAAGGCTGTGTATAAATCAAGAAAGACAGCTTAACTGAAAAATAGGCACGAGACTTGAAGAGATACTTAACCAAGGAATATACAAAAGATGTTCAATTACTTTAACAATCATGTTAATGTACAGTCTGAAACAATGCACATTGTCACATAATCATTTGAACGATTATTAGAAATAAAAGACTGGAAAAGCTAAGTGTTGATAAAGACATAGTTCTACAGGAACTCTCATATATTGTTGATGGTAGTGAAAACCTGCCAGCTGGTAAAATCCTTTAAAATAGTCTGGGTAAGTTGAATATGTATATATACCCTATTGAAAAGTTCATCAAAAGATATGAATTAGAATTCTTATTCCAACATTATTAATGCTTATCAGAGACTGAAAATATTTCAGTGTTCAACAGTAGAATGGGTAAATAATGGTATTAATGTTATAGAATGCTATACAACAGAGAAAATTAAGAAACTATAGATGTAAAAACATAAATAATGAACTAAGATAGTGCTTCATCAATGAAGCCAAATTCAAAGGAATATCTATTATATAATTCCTTTATATACAGTTTAAATCAAGCAAGTTTATATTTTTAGAGGCTGTGTTACATAATAGTTGAAAACATGGGGTTTTCAGTCAGGGCTGGAGACTCAACTTCAAATTATTTGACCTTGGCCAGGTTGCTTTACGACCATATGCCTCATGTCTTTATTGTCAAAGAAGTTACTGTATTAGCAATAATCTTGTATAGTTCCTGTATGATCAATGCTATAATGAAAATAAAGTGCATCTCAATCTGAATATCATAGCACATCGAAAACAATAAATATAATTACATTAATTTAAATAGTACAGTAGCATTCATAGTAAAATAAAATAAGAAAAGCACTAAATAGAAATACCAACAAAAATCTACTTAATTCAAAATTGTACTATGCTATATATAGTGAGTTTATATACTCTTGAGTAGCTCAAATATTTTAGGTTCTTTTTTTAAGCTTCCATTGTATTTTTTTATTAAAACACATGGAATTACAGATAAAACCTGAGTGACTCAGTAATAATCAGTACCAGACGTGTTTTGCACATAGCTAACCTTCAAGGATGAAATTTTGGGGCCGCCTTTCTGATCTGTTTTACATTTAAAGACAGTGAGGATGAAGCTAACATTAGAGAATGGAACTGTAGTAGTCTAAGGTACATAGTGTCAAAACTGTCACCTAAATCATCACCTGTAGTTGCCTAGAATAAAAGGCCTACAGAAGGCACAGCTATGTTGGACTAAGTACTGGCCAACATAACACTTGTGCTGGATATGCAAAAGCCAAAGGTTATGTAGTGAGTTAAAGATTTCTCAAGCACTGAAAAATTAAAGAAAGAAACCAACTGGCTTTTTTTTCATATCAATGCTCAAGATGTATAGAGAGCCATCAAGTTTTTATGACTGCCATAAAAATATATCAGACCACCGAAAAGCATACAAAGAATTTGTTACAAGTGGGTTATAACTTATTGTGTAGGTTGAATTCATAAACTTCCCAGGTTTCTTTGGTTTTTCATTTGGGAAAAAAATGGGACCTGAAAGTTGACATCTAGATAATTCTGAGGATCACAAATTCCAAATTCCATTGAGTCTTTTATAGTCAGCAGAGACAGACCCTCTTCCACTATCTGATGAAATCTGTCTTCCATTAACTGAAAATCCATTAAGACTTTAATTTAAGTACCTATCTTTCAAGAGCCTGTCAATTTTCTTCATTCCTCCCACTCTTCAGTGAATCTTGAACTGAATAATTATATTTATATTCCAGCCTATCCCAGGATGCAAGTTAAGAAAATGAACCTGGGATGGCAAAAGTGTGCAAAGTTTTTAAATTCATGTCTTCAAATCAACAGGTTATTTGTAAAAGCACTTGTTAAACCAAGATGAGAGAAAACAAACGTGTAAGTTCAAAGTATTACATCTAGTAGCTAGGAATCCCTCTCTCCTCTTTTTCTTTTTCTCTCTTTTAGTTAGATCTCTGAAACAGACTCAATGGTAGGATACTCAGCATGAGATTAAAGTACCAGAAATTTCTAGATATAATCAAGAATCGTGTCTGATATAGTATCCAGTAGCCAAAAGTGCCTATCAAGCAATTGAAATGTGGTTTCCAAATGAAGATGTGTTTTAAGTGTAAAAAACACACATCAGATTTTGAATACTTAAAAATCTAACATCTTGATTTTTAATATCTTAAAAGTATCATTAATGCATTTATATTGAATATATCATTAAGCGATATTTCAGATATATTAATTTAAATTTATTATTAAAACAGTTTACCTGTTTCTTTTCAATATGCATACTAGAAAATTTAAAATTATACGTGTAGTTAACACTGTATTTGTATTCATTGTTATACATCTAGAAGAAAGAATCTAAAGATTTAGAGAGATTGGGGTGTTGAAACATAAATGTAAAATGTATGTCTGATATACACAAGTATTTACTAAGACCCGCAATAGGGCCCAAAAGTAACTCATAGTTCTTTGCTGAGGAGAGGGGAAAAAATTCTAAAAATGTGTGCAAAGGAACATATTTGGAATCCTGTAGTATAGTTGGGGAATTTAAGCCATTGAATTAGACCTGAGTCCTCAATGGGAAAAATAGAATTAAGCTTTTACTGGTCAGTTTTCACTGGTCATTTCTCACAGGTATTGTAATGGACACAAGGCCAGAGTGAGGATCACAATCTCATGAGACTATTGGGCTATAGTGCAGGATATAGCATTTGTTCTAAACCAGTCACTAACACATATTTCTATTTTTTTAATATATCCATAAGGTTTAAATATCAAAGAGTAGATATGGGAAAAGTACAAAATTTTTTTCTTCTCTTTATGGGTCATAGTATTTACTGAAAAAATAATTCCACTGGGAGTAGGACCTGGAGCCATCTCTTTGAAATGCAGTCCTCAAAAGAAATAGGGCTCTTTTCTTTCGGCCTCTGTGGGAGGGTAAAGCAGGCACCTTGCTCCAAGTTGTAAAACTGCCTCCTACCATGAATATACCACAAGGTTTCCTTTTGCTTCACATAAAGACAGTTAACAAGTATTGACAGTCTATGATCCCACTTTTCCAGCTCTTAAAATCTCTCTGACCGTTTATATTCGGCAGTATTAAGCTCAGGCTGATTTCTGACCTTTCTTCCCTATTGCAATAGTCTTGAATAAAGTACGTCTTGCTTGTTTAACTTTGTTTATTACAATGTTTACTTTGACAAGAGATTTAATAATACCTCTATTTTTTCTAGAAGCCTAGATCAACTGCCAACCATTACAGTACTATAAGGTCATGGGACAAATAGGCAAAAAAGAGAAGTATGGTACAGACTGAAGCAGTTATTTTTGTTAACCAAATTTGCTACATTATGTGTGTGAAGAAGATTATGCCTGGAATTTGTGGGGTATTCTGCTTGGCCTCACAGTATTGCCATTTCAGGCATAAAGTTAAGTAAAAAAATATAGCACCCCTAGGCAAGAAGGGCCACTGAAAGGTAAGATCACTTCTGAATGAAGATTTGAGCCATGCTACAGATAAAAACATTGACCACCAAAAATGCAGTCAGGTAATTAACTAGAATGAGTGAGGACAAAATAATTATAAAAATCAGAAAACAGAATATGGGAAGTTCAATGGAAGAAGGTTTTTGCTCACTAAAACTGAAATAAATTAAAAAAAATAAACAAGGGCAATAGCTACCCATATTTTTTCACTTGCTCTGTGAGTCTCAGGTCACGTGATTCTTTCTATATTCTACACTCACTTTCTAGTTAATTCTGCATTCATGTGAGACTGAAAGTGAGAGAAAGAGAGAAATCATAGGTTTTCTTTCTTGTTTCTTGCTCTTGTAGCAGCTGTGATTATATAAATCTGGGACTGAAGGTACATATAAATAATCTCACACACACTTATGAACCTATTTCACAAGAGATATGGTAATAAATACTACCAAATAAACAAAATACTAATAAATTAAACATGGCAGCAAAATGAATGATTAGTAAAATCATAAGATTTATGCCAAAAATCTAGTAACAACACAGTAATAAAATATGTGATTTTTAATATAACTAATTCTATTAAAAGAAAATTTGGAGATATTTTCATGATGTTAAAAGGTGGTGTTAAACTGCCCTTTAGCAAATAAATGTGTGTTACCAGGGAAATTATGTGAGATACAAGATGAAACCTCAAGAATCTGGATGTGTGCATAACCACAGGGTATGGAGGAAGAGAGACTCTGAAGAGAGCATTTGAAGCACTGAAGAGAGCCTGGATAGAGATTTCAATTCAGACAACACAATTTGAAGAACAGTTTGAAGAAATATTTAGAATCTTCTTTTGGATTCATTTAATTCACTTGGGGGGGTAATTGTTTTGTGTGTATACATGTGGTATACATAGTACATGCTTAGGGACTATGCACTGTTGGTGTTTTAAAACAAGCTAAGAATGCTTACTATAGGAGGAACTTGAAAGTAATTATGGGAATCTGGGGTTAACAGATGCAAACTATTTCCTTTGGAAAGGATAAGCAATGAGATCCTGTTGCACAGCACTGGGAACTATATCTAGTCACTTATGATGGAGCATGATGGAGGATAATGTGAGAAAAAGAATGTATATATGTAAGTCTGACTGGGTTACTTTGATGTAGTATAAAAAACTGAAAGAACACTGTAAACCAACTATAATGGAAAAAATAAAAATCATTTAAAAAAGAAAATAAGTACAATTCAATTAAGTGTCTAAGTATACATTTTTAAAAGCTTATTGAGGCAAAAATGAAAGGGCATACCAGATATGCTTAGGCTAGTCTGGATATTACACCTGCTTCAGCTGCCAAGATAAAAAACATCTAGAGACTAGGAGCCCACTGTGTCATGGTGATTATACATACAAACACTGCATCTTCTCAAGGGCTGCAATAAATCAGAAACTGGTAACATTCTTTTAATGTGCAGTGTCAGAGAATGGGACACTGTCTGACGTCCCAATGGTAGTTGGTTCAATGTGCAACAGTAGAGGAGTTTTACCGCGAGGCAAATAAAAGGAAGAGAGTGATAAACAGTTTCTGGTCCTGCCTCTAGTTAAATGCTAAATGTTGCCAAAGGCTCGGAGTTCTGGTAGACTGGCTCATGAACGTCAAATGGATCATCTCGACTATGGAAAGACATTGGTCAGTTTTTTAACCATAAACCAGCACTTAGGAGAAAAGGTATCTGGATATATGTTGAGATTAGACAAATTTTTGCAACAAACAACACATAAAGTTCTTTTAAATTACAGTATGGTAAAGCAGCCGGGCTATGAGTAATCGCATACTGGAGTTTGTACTGGACTTTATAACAGAAGTTGAACTTTGCTGAGAGATCTGAGAAGTCCCTCACTTTTCAGTGTTAACAAAACCATTTTAGTATTAGGAAGAGTGTCGTCTTATTGTAGTGAACCAAAGGACTCTCTTAAATCTCAGTTCTAAGGAAATTACTTTTAATTTGAAAACTAAAGACAGACAATACCTGCCGCACATTTAAGGTAGCCTCATTTCAGTTGTAGAGAATAACAGGAGCTATTAAAATTTGTCTCATTTCATTTGATGAACTTTATCTGCTCTCTTACTGTAAATAACCTGAGTTTGGAAATGGGATACTGATTTATGTTTAGTCAAGGATTAATTATCACTTTAATTAAAATACTTTAATTAATGCATTTAATTAAGAATGTTATAGTTTACTAAAAATTCCCAAGTTTCAAATTCTGGACTGCCAAAATTCAA
>PVHT021183727.1:21659830-21676728 GCA_004024745.2 Catagonus wagneri
TTTTTTGTTGCAGTGTCTGCCACCTGAGGATTCCTTCAAATCTTCTGGGTCCATGACTATCCAAAGCTCTTCTAACTAAGGGTATGATAAAAATTCCATTGTAGACTTGGATTTATGCCTTACAGTATGTTTTATTTTCTAGTATCAATTTCTGTACTGCAACCAGAAGAAGTACTCAGAGGTTCCTTATGAGATATATATATAGATCAAAACAAATGATCAAACATACTATAGCATCTATTTGTAATCATACCTTTAGAAATTTTGTATATTTAGTAAAGTAAAGCAGATCCTTATTGGATTAGTATGAAGAATAATTTCCTCATTGCATCTCTCTAGAGATTTCTAATAAAAACAAATGATTCAAAAATTAAGAAAATCTGAGTAATATTATATCCTTTTTGCTTTATATGGTAGGCTTTGTTTGTGAAAGAGGTTTTTAAAATTATTCATTATCTTACTAACGATTTCTTTAAACAACTGATTTCATGCACTCTTTTCTAAGCCTACATATATATTCTCAACCAAATAGGTAGCAATAGTATCGACACTGCTGCTCTTTGTGAATTTCTAAATCATTGACTCCTCCCTTTTGAAAAATTCCTCCTTTACAAAAACGTCATCTCCATCTTAAAAAAAAATGTCACTCCTTCACCTGGATTCTTGTTGCCATGTGTTGTTGATATTTTAGGTGATTTACTCTCCTTGAATGAAGACCTTTGCTCCTGCCTCAATTCTGTTACTTTTTCTCTAATCCTGTACCATTATTAGTGATTTTACACAAAGTAAAATGAACATAACAAATCATCCCAAATCCTGGACTCGGTTTATTTAGCTCTCTGCTTATTGTTCTCTTTAAATGTGCTTTCAACTCGCCCCCTTTCCACCAACTGTCAACCTATTCAGTTCTAACCATTTGACTGCACCTTTTTGAACACTATTCATCAACCCCTTTCTGGCTTCAGCACTTCTTGCCTAGACTTGATTCATTGTTCATAATAAAACTTATTCTCCAGCCAATGCTCTCAAATCACTCATGTGTCTTACACTCCATTTTACCACACTGAAAAAAAAATCTCGATTAGTTATAACAAATGCCTCTCTGTTCTGCATCTAAGCCTTTGAATATTGGTTAGGAAAACCCACAAAAATGTTAAAGCAGTTTTCTCTTTGATTTTAAGAGAAACTCTATTTCCTTTTTGGCTAGATTTTTAAGTTTTGATATGAAATTTTTATAAATCATCTTCTGTCCTATTACCTCTGAACCTCTATCTTCTACAAACATCTCAGGAGATACTGTCTTCTCTAAGAAAAGTGCCTAGTTGAAATGCCTTTAACTTCCCACACTCAAAACTAGTGTATTAGTTTCCTATTGCTAATAAATTACCATCTAGTGACTTAACACACCAGGCTTATTCTTTTACATTTCTGGAGGTCAGAATTCCAAAAATGTGACTTAAGGCACTCAAAGTGTTAGCAGATAGCAAAGCGTTATCTGGTTCAGCAGAAATGAATCTGACTAGGATCCATGAGGACACAGGTTAGATCCCTGGCCTCCCTCAGTGGATTAAGGATCCAACGTTGCTGTGAACTGTGGTGTAGCTCACAGATGCGGCTCGGATCCAGTGCTGCTGTGGCTGTGGCGTAGGCCAGAGGCTATAGCTCCAATTCTACCCCTACCCTGGGAACCTTCATATGCCATGGGTGTGGCCCTAAAAAGACAAAAGATGAAAAAAAAAAAAAAAAAAAGAGAGAAAAGAAAGTATTAGCCGAGCTGCATTCTTCTGGAGGCTCTGAGGGAAAAATCTTTTTTCTTGTGTTTTTCAGCTTTAAGATATTACCTGTATTTCTTTGATTTATGGGTCCCTTCCAGCCAGGGAGTTACTCTGACTTCAGCTTCCAACTTCATATTTCTTTTTTATACTAATTCTCCTGCATCCACCTAAGGATTCTGTCATCATGTTTTGGCCCATCAAAATAGTTCAGGTTAGTAATTCCTCACCTCTAAAATCTTAATTTAATCACACCATCAAAGTTCCTTTGAAGGATTAGAACACTGGAACCTTTGTGGGGGCATCATTCAGCTCATTGTGCCTACAATCCTACCCATATGCTTACCACTGCTCCTATTCCCTCTTATTATAATAGACAGAATTGGCCCTTAATTTAGCAAAACAAATCATTCCACTTGTGTGCTCTATTCCTTGAATCTCATTTTCTCTGAATTTCAGAACACTGCTCCTTACTTTACTCTCCTTTTCCTTACAGCACCAATCTTCATTTCATTTAGAATTAGTCCACCACTTATACAACTGGACATTAAAATTATCCTCGCCCTTCCAAAAAGCCAACACCATACTATTTCTCTTCCATTCCCCATCTATTTTTTGAAAGAATTAATACAAACAAATATTATTACAGCATTGATACTGTTTTCCAATATGAGACTAACATAACAGACATAAAATACTAAGGTATAATGTAAACAAAAGAGAGGAAGTTGAGGGAATTACCATGGTGGCTGTGAGCTGTGATGTAGGTCACAGATGCAGCTCAGATCCCGCATTGCTACGGCTGTGGTATATGTTGGTGGCTACAGCTCCAATTGGAGCCATGCCCTGGGATATGGCCCTAAAAAGACCAAAAATAAAACATAAAATAATAAAATATCTTGTTCTCGTTCTGCGAAAAATGTCACTGATAATTTGATACAGATCACATTAAACCTGTAGAATGCCTTGGGTAGACTAGTCTATTGACAATACTGAGTCTTATAATCCAAGAGCATGTTATATCTTTCTACCTGATTCTGTCATCTTTGATTTCTTTCATCAGTGTATTATAGTTATCAGGTTATCAGAGTATAAGTTTTTTTTTTTTTTCTCTTTAGGTAGGTTTATTCCTTGGTATTTCATTTTATTTTATTCAATGTGATGAAAAATGGGACTGTTTCCCTAATTTCTCTAATTTTCCATTGTTAGTAGATAGAAATGCAGTTGATATCTCATATTAATTTTGTATTTTGCAAATTTTCCAAATTCATTCACGAGCAATTTTCTAGTAGTGTCTTTAGGTTTTTCTAGGTAAAGTTTCATGTAATCTCCAAACAGTGACAGTTTTACTTCTTTCAATCCACCAATTTGGATTTCTTTTATTTCTTTTTATTCTCTGACTGCCATGGTTATGACTTCCAAAGCTATGTTGAACAGCAGTGGTGAGAGCGGACATCCTTCTCTTGTTGCTGATCTTAACAAGAATTCTTTCAGCTCTTCTCCACTGACAATGATGTTAGGTATGGGTTTGTCATATGTGGTTTTTATTATGTTGAGATAGGTTCCCTCTATGCCCACTTTCGGCAGGGTTTTTATCTGAAATTGGTGTTGGATTTGTCAAAAGCCTTTTCTGCCTCTATTAAAGGATCATATGGTATTTATTCTTCTGTTTGTTAATGTGGCTGTATCACACTGATTGATTAGTGAATACTGAAAAATCTGTGCATCCCTGGGATAAATCCCGCATGACCATGGTGCATGATCCTTTTAATGTACAGCTGACTTGGTTTGCTAGTATTTTGTTGAGGTTTTTTGCATCTTTGTTCATCAGTGATATCAGTCAAGAATTTTTTTTTTTTTTTATTTGTGGTATCTTTGTCTGGTTTTGGTATCAGGATGATCATGGGCTCATAGAATGAGTTTGAGAGTGTTCCTTCCTCTGTAAATTTCAGGAATAGTTTCAGAAGGATAGGTGATAACTGTTCTCTAAATTTTTGATGTGATGTGCCTGTAAAGCCTTCTGGTCTGGACTTTTGTTTGCTGGAAGTTTTTTAATCACAGTTTCAACTTCAGTACTAGTGACTGTTCATCTTTTCTATTTCATCTTAGCCTTAGAAGATTGTACTTTTCTAAGAATTTGTACATTTCTTCTAGGTTGTCCTTTTTATTTGCATATGGTTGCTTGTACCAGTCTCTTATAATCCCTTGTATTTCGGTGAGATCCACTCTAACTTCCCCTTTTCCGTTTCTAATTTTATTGATTTGAGCTCTTTCTAATTCTTTCCTGATAAGTCTAGCTATGGGTTTATCAATTTTGTTGTTCTTCTTAAAGAATCACATTTTAGTTTCATTGATCTTTTCCATGGTGTTCTTTGTTTCTATTTCAGTTATTTCTGCTCTGATATTTCTGATTTATTTCCTTCTGCTAACTTTGGGTTTTTTCTGTTCTTCTTTCTCTAGCTGTTTTTGGTGTAAAGGTAGGTTGGTTATTTGAGATGTTTCCTGTTTCCAGAGTTAGGCCTTTATTGCTATAAACTTCCCTCTTAGAACTGCTTTTGCTCCATCCCCTAAGTTTTGGATCATTGTGTCTTTGTTGTTATTTGCTTCTAGGTATTTTTTAATTTCCTTTTTGACTTTTTCAGTGATCCATTGGTTGTTTGTAGCATGTTTAGTCTTCACATGTTTGCGTTTTATGCAGCTTTTCTGAGGAGAGGTGATTTTTAGAGCCACACCTGCAGCATATGGAGGTTACCAGCTAGGGGTCTAATTGTAGCTGTTGCTGCTGGCCTATGCCAGAGCCACAACAATGCCAGATCCGAGCTGCATCTTGCAACCTACACCACAGCTCACAGCAATGTCAGATCATTAACCCACCGAGCAAGGCCAGGGATCGAACCCACAACTTCATGGTTCCTAGTCATATTCATTTCCGCTGCACCACAAAGGGAACTCTGCATTTTTTTTTTCTTGTTGTTGATTTCTAGTTTACAGTATTGTAGTTAGAAAAGGTGCTTGTTATGGTATCAGTTGTCTAAAATTTATGGAGTCCTGATTTGTGGCCCAGAATGTGGCCTATCCTAAAGACAGTTCCATGTGCACTTGATAACAATGCGTATTCTGCTGCTTTTGGATGAAATATTCTATAAATATCTATTAAGTCCATCGGTCTAATGCATCATTTAAGGCCTGAGTTTCCTTGTCGGTTTTCTGTCTGTATGATCGACATTTGCTGTATGTAGCGTGTTAAAGTCCTGTTTTATTTTTGTGTTATTGTCAATTTCTCCTTTTAAGGCTGTTAGCAGTAGCCTTATATATTGGTTGCATCCTATGTTAGGTGCATATATATATATATATATATATATATATATATATATGGTTGCTATGTCTTCTTGGATTAATCCTTTGATCATTATGCAACGTCCTTCTTTGTCTCATAACATTATTTATTTTTTTATTTTTTTTGTCTTTTTGCCTTTTTTTATGTAGAGCCACACCCGAGGCATGTGGAGGTTCCCATGCTAGGGGTCTAGCAGGAGCTATAGTTGGTGGCCTTTGCCACAATCACAGCAACGTGGGATCCGAGCCGTGTCTACAACCTTCACCACAGCTCATGGCAATGCTGGATCCTTAACCCACTGAGCAACGCCAGGGATCGAACCCGCAACCTCATGGTTCTTAGCCGAATTTGTTAACCACTGAGCCACGAAGGGAACTCCAAAATTCTTTATTTTAAGTTCTATATTATCTGATATGAATATTGCTACTCCAGCTTTCTTCTGATTTCTATTTGCCTGGAATATTTTCTTCCATCTTCTCCCTTTCAGTTTGTATGAGTCCCTAGAAATTAAGTGGGTCTCTTGAAGATAGCACATACATGGGTCTTGTTTTGTATCCATTTTGCTAGTGTTATACTTTTTGGTTGGGGCATTGATTAAATTACATTTAAGTAATTACTGATATGTGTGATCTTATTGCCATTTTGTTAATTGGTTTGGCTTGTTTTTGTTGGTCTTTTTTCTTCCCTTCTTTTCTTCTCTTGTATTCGATAACTATCTTTAGTGTTGTATTTGGATTGATTATTCTTATTTGTGTATCTATTGTAGATTTTTGGTTTTCAGTTACCACAAAGTTTTGACATAGGAATATATATATATACATACATACATTCACACACACAAGATTGTTTTATGTTGCTTGTCTCTTAATTTCAAGTGCATCTCCAGTGTCTTTGACTTGTACCCTCCTCTTCTCATAATTTCTGATTTTGGTAGCATATTTGTGTGTGGATGATTTCCTAACCTTATGCATGTTTTTACTGGTGAACCTTGTCATAGGTAATACTTTTGTTTCTGTTGTGGCCTTTTCTTTTCTACCTAGAGAAGTTCCTTTAGTATTGTTGTAAAGTTGGTTTAGTGGTGATGAATTCTCTTAGTTTTTGATTCTCTGCCAAGCTTTTGATTTCTCCTTCAAGTCTAAATGAGAGCCTTTCTGGGTAGAATAATCTGGTTAGAGGTTTTATCCTTTATATTAAGTATATCATGCCACTCCCTTCTGTCCCGAAGAAGAGTTTCTGCTGAAAAATCAGCCAATAACTTTATCAGAGTCCTTTGTATATTACTTGTATGTTATTTGTTTTTTTCCCTAGCTGCCTTCAATGCATTCTCTTTGTCTTTAATTTTGGTCAGTTTGATTAATACGTATATCAGTGTGTTCCTCGCTGGGTTTATTTTATATAGAATTAGTTGTGCTTCCTGGAACTGAGTCAGTGATTCCTTTCCCATGTTAGAGAAGGTTTTGCCTATTAACTCTTCGAATATTTTCCCTGACCCTTCCTCTCTTTCCTTCTGGCACCGCTATATTACAAACCGACTGCCTTCATTTCTTTTCAATCTGTTTTTTTTCTTTTCTTACCCACATCAGTGACTTCCACCAGTCTGTCTTCCACCTTGCTTATTCATTCTTCTGATTCCTGTATTCCACTGTTGGTTCCTTGTAGTGAATTGTTCTATTTTACTTATTGTATTTTGCATCTCTGCTTGCTTAATCCTTAAATCTTCTATTTCTTTGTTCAGTGTTTCTCATAATTTATTAATCTTTGCCTCCAGTTTATTTCTAAGATCTTGAATCATCTTTACTATCATTAGTCTAAAGTCTTTCTCATGGAGGTTGGTAATCTTCAGATCATTTGGCTGTTTTTCTGTTTTTTTTTTCCCTTGTTCTTTTATATGACTCATAATTCTCTGTTTTAATTTTTTACAGCTTTTTGTCTGGTCTCTTTTTTTTGCAGGAAGTAGGGTTGTAGTTTCTCTTGCTTCTGATGTCTGTTCCCCCTTGGGGCTGAAGTTGGTAGAGGGCTTGCTGCAGGCTTCCTGATGGGAGAGACTGGTGCTTGCCCACTGGTAAGTATTGCCGATTCTTATCTCTCTGGTGGGTAGGACTTTTTTTCTGAATGTGATTAGAAGTGGCTGTGTCTTAGAGGTCTTTTGCAAGCCCGTTTGCTTATGGTTGGGGCTGTGTTGCCACCTGGTTTGTTGTTTGGCCTGAGGCTTCTCAGTCCTGATGGCTGGTGCGACCTTTTTCCAAAATGGCAGCCATCAGGGGAGTTCACATTGGTGATTATTCCCAAGACCTTTTCCTCCAATGTCCTTCCCCCTGTAGTGAACCACAGTCACCCCTTTTTTTTTCCAGGAGATCCTTGAAGAACCACAGGCAGGTCTGATCCAGATTCCTATGGTGTCTTTGCTTTGCCCTGGGACCTAGTGCACACGAAAACCTGTGCACTTCTCAAGAGTAGAGTCTCCATTTCCCCCAGCTCCATGGAGCTCCTGTGCACAAGCCCTGGTGATCCTCAAAGCCAAATGCTCCGGCTCCTCCTCCCAATACCAGACCACCAGGTGTGGAAAATTGACATGGGGCTCAGAACTTTCACTCCCATGGCTGAGCTTCTGTGATACAGTTACTTCCCAGTCTTTGGGCTGCCCACCTGTTGGGTATAGGGTTCCTTATACTGCATAATCACCTCTCCTACAATTTCAATATTGCCTCCTCTTTGTATTTTAGTGTAGGGTATCTTTTTTGGTAGTTTCCAGTCTTATTTTATTGATGATTGTTCAGCAGGTGGATATAATTTTGTTGCTTTCATAAGAGAAGGTGAACTCCAGTCCTTCTACTCTGCCATTTTAATCCAATCTCTATTGCATAATTTTGTTTTGTAGTCCCCATGCATGCCTCTTTTTAAAAATAATTTTTTATTAGGGTATATGTGATTTATAGTGTTGACACAATTTATGCTCTATAGTATAGAGACATAGTCATACATAAATATATATACAAGTTCTTTTTCTCATATCATCTTCCATTATGGTCTATCCCGGATATAATTCCCTGTGTTATACAGTAGGACTTAATTGCGTAGCCTTTCTAATTTAATAGTTTTCACAACATCCACTCTAACTCCCCTTAAAATGGCTTATCTCCCCATTTTTCTATTCCAATCGTGTTACAGTTAATAAAACCCAGAATTTAATTTCATGACATTAAAGGAAAATAAACTTAAGTACTGTAATCTTTCTTTGATTTTTAAGGTAACACTTTCAAATTATTTCCAGTTGCACTCACTGTCAGCTTGGCTTTCATATCCTTTTCCAGCTTTTCTTCCTTTTCTATTTGAACCTAAATGTCAGCATTCTGTAATGTTTTGTGCTTAGCTGTATTCAATATCTGCACTTTTTCTCCAGGCTATATCATTCTAACCCACAGCTGAGGTCTTTCCAGTCATAATCTCCATCCTTAACATCAAGATTTATATGTCGGACTTCAATATCAAACTTCTACGTGCCATCTCTATTTGCCTCTCATCAATGCCAAAACAATAGAAGAACACGTAGAAATTATTTTCCAAATGGTTGCAAAGTATTAAATATGCCTTTGAAGCTATTTTCATCCATGAAAGCTGAGTCTCTACTACGGTCAGTAAGACCAGAACATACATTATCTCAGGTCACATCTAATCAGTCTCTGTACTTATCACCATCAGATTTTTAATGTTGGTCTGTGAGCCTCCTAGCTTTTTCTTCAACACGCAAACCTTATACTTGCTAGTTTCTCTGTAAGGAATTTTCTTCCTCTAGGTATATGCAAAATTCCTATCTGTTTATCATTGTCTGTTATTCTTCCTATAGAATGTGCAATTGATGGTAGGACATTGTTGGTATCCACAGTGTCCTGTCACCTGCTTAACATACTTACTAGTTATGTGACTTTTTACATGTTAATTATTCATAACCTCAGTAATATCATATCTGAAATTTAAATAATACTAGAGTCTCATATCATTGTGTTGGAAAAAGAGTTATTTGAGATAAACCAAATAAAGTATTTAGCTCAGTTAATAAATGTTAGCTTATTTTACTTTACCCCCTCTTTCTGGTCTTTGACTCCATATATGCTTAATATTGTCCGTAATTATCATTTACAGAAAGAGAAAAATATTCTACTTTCTTATGTGCAGTTATTTTCCTAAAGCAATGCCTTCTGATCTACTAATCTAGTTTTAGGCAATTTCGAATAGTCATTGAGGATAGTATACAGGGTTGAAACTCATGTAGTTTATACTTCTTATCTCTCTCTTAGTCACTCTTTTTCTCTCTACCATGCACATAAGGCATATAAACCTTAGAGAAGTATGTCTAAAATACGTAAAAGTCTTAAGAAGGGAAATTCTTACTCTAATATTATTTCAGAATTTCATGATAGCATAAAGTAACATGCATTTACATTTTTACCTTCAAAGTTTAAATTATTTCCTTCAAAATGACCTGTCACATGAAATTTTCAGATATTTGACGTCTGCTTATGTCTTTTAAAAAGACTGCTTGAGAATGATAGATGAGCAGCAACTAAGTTAATTCTTCTATTAAAATGTGCACATTGCACAATCCAGCACTTGAACTGATATTCGTCTCACTTGAAAACTAATTTAATTCATGGCAACACAATGGTCTGTAAAGACTGATTATTTACATCCCAAATTTCTAAGACAGAAAAATATATAGTCAAATTAAATTTTCCATAGCGTAATTCATAACAAAAGTAAATATAGAAAGATAAGTAGAGATCCATGGAAGAACAAATAGGAAAAATACACCTCAGGCTGTATAAATGCAAAATGAAATCAACAGTTAAAATAATGTTCACAACTGATTTATCAAGAGAAGACAATTCCATAAATTTTAGAACTGAGAAAAGCCTAACATTTTATAAAATATCCCATTCCATATTCTTAATTTTTTCTACACACATATAAATCAGTAAGCAATTTAAGTCTTAAAGTGTAATCACTAACAATTTGAGGCAAGCACGATAACTAATTGATTAGAACAACAGAATTTCCATATTGTCTTACTCAAATGTGGGTATCCCTGAAAGATCAAAAAAAGTTTATCTTTAGCCTAATGTATAACCAGAAACATCACTCAAGCTTCAAGTTTGAAGATTCACCATATGAACATATTTTGAATATGTTTTTCCATAATGCTTACTGTCTATAAAATGCTTCTTTTAGGTGCAAAATTATGAAATTATTATCAAATGATTCAGCATCCACTAGAGAATGCTGCCATACTTTAGTAACAGAAAAACTGCACTTGGTGTCACTGGTACCATATTTTCTGCAAATAAATATTTCAGTTAGCATGTGCTTCTGGTATCAAACAAAATAATCATTTCACTTGAAGAAACTTGCATAGAAATATTTCACAAATGTGAATCATCCTATTGAGTTTCTTAAATGAGTACATAAACTTGAACTTTTGTGGCAATTTCACTTTTTTACCTTTGTTTCTTCTTTTTCCTTTTTCCATATATACATATATATATATATATATATATTTTTTAATTTTGGCTGCACTCACATGTGGATGTTCTCAGGCCAGGGACTGAACCCAGGTCACCACAGCAAAAACCAGAGCCACTGCAGGGACAACATCGTATCTTTAACCCTCTATGCCACAAGAGAACTCCTAACTTTACTTTCTTTCTTTCACATTAGTATTGAATTTGTATTGGGAATCCATACCTTTTAAATATGTGGTGAAAAAAAAATAAGGTTTCTATATGTGTTCTCAAAATCTTCATATGACTCTAGGAGTTTATTGACTCTTTGGAATTTAACCCTTAGACCAGTTAGATTATCAAGCTCTTAGATTCTACTTCTCTCAGCTGCTTCTGTATCAGCATTTTCTTTCATAATCTTCTAAATTTAAATCTCTGTGGTTAAGAAAAATCAAACTATGAAAATTATTAATAAAGGGGTCAATACATTTTTCCCTGAACACAGAATGTAAAACTGACTACATTTACTTTGTTTCTTCATTTTGCTTTCTATGTATACAGTTTCAGTTCATTTCTAGACGGTGGACATCTAGTTGGTGACAGCCAGTTATACAAGGTTCCCCATTTTGTATAAAAATTTCATAAAATGATTGAAAGGGAAGGTTGGGTAGTTAGAATAATGGAAGCCATAAGATGTTCATTTTCTAATCCCCTAAATCAGTGAATATGTAGTTTTTCATCATAAAGTTATTTTTCATATGCAATTGAATTGATGATCTTGAGATGGGGAGATTATCCTGGATTGTCTGGCAGGGGGTGTCCAATGTAATCACAAAGGTCTTTATAAAAAGGAAACAGTAGGATAGTTAAAGTCAGAGAATATGTGATGAAGGAAGTAGAAGAAAGAGAGACAGAGAGAGAGGTTTAAAAACGTTTGTTTGTTGTTGGCTTTGAAGATGAAAGAAGCGCCCATGAACCAAAAGATGTCAGAGATCTCTAGAAGCTGGAAAAGGCAGGGAATCAGATTCTCCCTTAGATCTTCCAGAAGAAACGTAACCCTGTTGACTGATTTTAGGACTGGTGACCTTCAGAAAAATAACAGATCTGTGTAATTTTATCATTACCTTTGTGGTAATTTGTCATAGCAGCAATGGGAAACTAATACAGAAGTTGTGGGTGGATTAAATATGAAATGAGTTATAATACGTAAATGTTAGGAAATTATTTTTACTTTTAATATCCTTTGATTACAGCAAGTAGAAACTGAATTAATTATTGTATGAATTTACCTTTTGTCATGATACTATTAGAAGTAACTAGCAGGGAAGTTAAACAGTATGGAAAGTAATGAAAGATAAATGTAGTATTTCTAGGTTTGATTTCAAAAAAAGAAAATAAAGAAGTGTCTTATTATGGTAGCATAATGAGGCAGGAATGCTAACAAGTTTAAAACCTGGTTTCCCAGGACAAATTATTTATAAACATTTCTTAAGTGGAGGGAGAAGAGGGTGTATAATACACTGAAATTACCTTTACATACATATATATATATATATATATGTGTGTATGTATGTATATGTATATGTATGTATGTATGTATGTATATACACACAAACACAAACAATTAAATATATTTTATTTCTTAAAACTCTCAAGTCAGAGAAAAAGTAAGATATAAGTAAGATATATGTGCTGTGACATTTTAAGTAATCTTACTTTTTTCTTTCTTTTAAGCTGCACCTGTGGCATATGGATGTTCCTAGGCTAGGGACTGAACAGGAGTTGCAGCTGCAGGGATACACCTCAGTCACAGCAAGGCTGGATCCAATGAAGCCACATATGTGACCTACACCAAGGCTTGAGGAAACACCAGATCCTTAACCCAATGAATGAAGCTAGGGAATCAACCCGCATCCTCATGGAGACTACGTCGGGTTCTTAATCTGCTAAACCACAATGGGAACTCCATTTTCTAAACATACATATGTATCAGAAGTATAGGTACTGACTTCATTTTACTTTTTTTTTGATTTTTGTCTTTTTTTTTTTTTTTGAGGGACACACTCATGGTAAATGGAAGTTCGCAGGCTAGGGGTCGAACTGGAGCTGCAGCTGCCAAACTAACCTACAGCCACAGCAACATGGGATTTGAGCCAGTCTGTGACCTGCACCACAGCTCACAGCAATGCTGGATCCTTAACCCACTGAGCAGGGGCAAGGATCAAACCCAAGTCCTCATGGATACTAGTAAGGTTCATTACCACTGAGCTACAATGGGAACTCCCTGAGTCCATTTTAAATAAAATAATATTCTGTTGAAACTAGAGGATAAAATAAGAGACAATCTTTATGACATTGTTGTTTATACTCGTAAGAAATTTTATAATGAAATTTTATTGATAGGTTATAGAAACAAAATAAGCAAGTTAGAACCTCTTTGCATATTTTTATATATAAAATCATTTATATAAAGTTGACTCTTGATAGTTCAGGATCTGAGCATTTATTTTTGAGGCACTTCTGCTGTTCTGAACATTTTTAGCCTCAGGAATTTTGATTTGGTTTTGGCTCTGGCTCTTGTGCCTTGAGGTGACAGACTGTGGGTGACCATCCAACTGCATAGACAACATCTGGAGCCCAATTCCCGCTGAGAAAAAACACAAGGGCAGGACCAGAAGGAATGATGCCAGATGTGCTATAATTATTGCCTTTGCAAAAGAAGTCGGTTTCATGTACTTCAATACTTTGAACAGTTTATAAAAATGATAAAAATTCGGTATTTTATTTTGGTCTTTAGCAGTATTAAAAATCTGTATGATTTCAGTGGTAAGAATAATAAAAAAGACTTTGCTGTCAATGTCTACATCTAGTAGGGAAGCCTGACAGATAAAGAACAGATCGTTAGATATCATTTAACTCAACCAATGATTCAGAACCACTTTTAAGAAGGACTGATGGCATGGTTTCTTTGTTCCTCTGTTTTAAATCAATCACTGTTAACTCCTAAGACCACAGCAGGAGGATAATTTTTAAGATAAAGCACAGAATAGATGATCCAATGTAATTCCATTTCAAACTTTTCAATATTACTAGGCATACCTATATAAAGATAAATTAAAGGGCCAAAGTCCTCACAGAGTCTAGAAATTAGAAATACTAGGTAATACACAGTAGATACTGTGGTGGGCACAGTCCATCATCTGGTCACAATGACTGCAACCCTTCCCTGCCTTCTTATCCCTCCCCTCCGCCCACATGGATTTTGTTCAGGGCAACAATTTGCACAACTTCATCAACCAAACCTAAAGGCAGGTTTGCTGGGGACCTTTTGGCAAAACTTTGACTCTCTTACAAAGGTGTGAGAAAGGAGCTTCATCTTGCTACCTTTGCTATGTCATCTTTGAAACATAGATTTGATGCTATAAGTGGTGGTAGTCCTCCTATAATCATGAGGTGATAGAAGGAGGACAAAAGGCTAGGGACTGTAGACAAGGATACAAGAAAAAGAACAGATCCTAGATGACAGTGAGAGTACAAACTAACAGCCATCCCCCAGCGGTCTTGTTAAGCGGAACAGTAAATATCTGCATAGTTTAAACCCCTATTATTTCAATTTTTGTTACTTACAGCTGGTAGCTTTCTAAGCTGATAAAGAAAATATAAATATCTTGTAGTAAAAAGGGACTAAAGCAAATTATTTAAATAATACATATTTGTTAGAATTACATAAATTAAAGAATAACCTGAAAAAATATATACATATATTTAACTGTTAGATACACATATAAAATGTTAGGATTTGTAAGTATAAATCATGTAAGAATAAAGAATATAGAGAGGTTTTACATTAAAAGGGAGTTAGTAAAGATTTTTTCCATAGGAGATTTTTTTTTTAGAAGTCCCCAGGCCAGGCATCGAACCTGCACCACAGAAGTGACCCAAGCCACTGCAGGGGCAATGCTGGATCCTTAGTCTGCTTTGCCACAAGAGAACTCCAGAGGAGATAATTTTATAATCATATGGATGAATAGGATGTTTATATTTCAGTTTTTAAAAATCAGTTTTACCATTCCTCTTTTAATCTATAGAAAATGAATTATGAGGCAGACAGTAAAGCATTTTTTCAGGAAAAGGGAAAAAAATAGGAAATATGGAGAACGAGAAAAGAAGCAATATGATATAAAAGCTATTAAGTAAAGAAAAAGTGATAAAATGGAATAAAAAGATAGCAAAATAATCAACTTTTATAGAATATACTGAAATTAAAATTTAGTATCATATTGACTAATTTGCATTGTCATAGGTAAAGCATTATTTCCAAGTATCTTATTAAATAATATTAATGGTAATAAAAATATGGATATAAATAAAAAAACTATAAATATATTTATGGATGATCTGAGCCCAATGGTATATACATTTGCACTTTATGTGCAGAACAAATGTTTGCATTCAGTTCAATTATCTTCATTCTCCATATTCTAAATGTTTGGTTTGTATTAAGCTATTTGACAGTACGTATGTTATAGAGTTTATCCTTAACATTAATATAACACTTATAATTTCTGTACTTCCTGAGTATACAATGAGCTTACTCTTTATTTAATGTTGGCATTCCAGTAATTACATGTTGCTTATTTATGAATACTTCTTTAAATGAAATGGTTCAAATTAATTTCTTGCAATTCTATACCTAATGATATAAGTAATTTTCAAATTAGACTCCGTTGTGTGGATTATAATGTATGATATTTTATAATGGAGACTTTTAACAATCATTCAAGAATTGCTGCAATTCACACTTAACAGAGTAAAACAGACTTAAGAAATATTAATAAATACATGATATCTAGTTCTAAACTAAACACTACTTGTTTCCTTTTTTTTATTTACAAAGAATCTGCCACTGGAGATGGGTGCATGTTCCTGTCTAGGGCTAACCTGTGAGACTCTGAGTTTATCCCTCTTACCTTTTTTTTTAGTGTCTTCTGGCTACATGGCTGGGGTCCCCTTTAAGTATTTTCCCATAGGCCATCGTTCAACATCATGCTTACTGCTCCTTTCCACGCTGACTATTTCTCCTTTCTTTAGTCCCTCCTACCCTCTTCCTAGGAAACAAATGAGCGTCTATTATATATATCATAATTATATGTTCAGAGAATTTAGAGAAAATGTAGCCACCTAGACAGTTGAAGGAATGCCAGGAAATAAGGAGAAATAATGCAGAGTATATATTATGGCAAGTAATAAATACACTTAAGTATATAGCACATATGAAAGAAACTAATTTTCTAGAAGTGGTGAATAGTGAGTTTACAGGATAGAAATACTAGAAGACTGAGGAGACAAAAGTTATTTATATACCTTCATTATATATAAAGGCATGAAAAAAGTATGTTCCATGCTCACAAGCTGAGCTCTGAGGGACACAGAAGAAATAGGCTAGGTAGAAATAACAAGAATTTTGCATTTGAAATCCATAAAAAATACCTGAATGGCAGATACTAATTCCTGAAGTCTTGTGTCCATGACATATTAAAATGTACACATAGAGACAGACACACACACACCACCTCATGCTGCACATAATACTGAGTTGCTTCCTAATTCTTGGTTTGCTATTCATCTATTACTTGCTTTACCAAGACTGCAATGTTATGACTTACATATATTATTTCTGTACTTCTTTTTTTATTTTTGTCTTTTTGCCTTATCTAGAGCTGCACCCATGGCATATGGAGGTTCCCAGGCTAGGGGTCTAGCAGGAGCTATAGCTGCCGGCCTTCACCACAGCCACAGCAATGCTGGATCCGATCCGCGTCTTCAACCTTCACCACAGCTCATGGCAACACCGGATCCTTAACCCACTGAGCAAGGCCAGGGATCGAACCTGCAACCTCATGGTTCCTAGTCGGATTCGTTAAGCACTGAGCCACGACAGGAACCTCCCTTCTGTACTTCTGAAGATGCTATTGCCTTTTGAATGTGGGATAGGATAGACCTCTAAGTCATATTTATAACTGTTTTACTATAATTCAATAAAGTTTTAATGTTATAAGAAATGTCATTCTAGAATATTATTCTTATTATGCAACTTTAAAAATTAGTAGCTTTCAATCACCCAGGTGATCAAGTTCTAAAATGCTAACAGCTTTGTGGCCCAATGGTAACCTGAACACAGACACCATTTCCAACCTCTTCTCCAACAAAGGATCTCACTACCTCATTCCCCAAATGACTTCAAACCACTGTTTTCCTACAACTCACTCATTCATTTACTTATTCATTTATCCC
>PVHT021183727.1:21682638-21695066 GCA_004024745.2 Catagonus wagneri
AAGAGAAAAAGGAACAGAAGAAATACTTGAAGGTATAATGACTGAGAATTTTCCCAAATTATTTAATAGTATCAGCATTAACCTAATTGCAAAAGTAGGAAACCACATAAGATGAAAATATATATAAGGAAACAAAAAGTAATTTATCAATATTGGGTCATGAATTATGAGAAATGTATGATAGTATTAAAATATTTTAATCATAAGGGAAATTGGGTGTAAGCTTTAAATGAGCTCTCTATTATGTTTGCATTTTTTTCTGTAAATCCAAAACTATTCTAAAATAAAAAGTTTATTAACAGTTCTACAGTTAACATATTTATTGATCAATTACAATACTTTTCCCCTGTTTGAAATCAAAGAGTATATATCCTTCTTTTCCAGTTATTTTTACCATCAAACTGGAGTTCCTAGCTAGAATGGTAAGCAGACAAACAAAATACAAGTCATACAGTTTAAGAAAGTAACAAAGCTCTCTGCACTGTTAAAAATTGTTTTGGCCACGTTGGTGGCATGCAGAAGTTCCTGGGCCAGGGATCAAACCCATGCCACGGAGTGACCTGAGTCACTGCAGTGACGATGCCGGATCAACCTGCTGAGCCATGAGGGAATTCCCCAAAGAATTTCTCAATAAGCTACTAGAACTAACAAATGAATTTGATACTGTTTCAAGCTGGAAGACAAATATTTAAAATCCATTATATTTTGATATAACAGCAATAAATAAATATATGATTATTGAGGTTTTTAAAAATAATTCAGTTATAACCACATCACAAAACATGGAACATATAGGTATAAATATAACAAGATATGTTTCAGATTGAGACTAAATTCTACATAAAAGCGATAAGAGAAATTCAAGAAGAGCCAAATGAAAAGAACATTATACCGTTGACAATAGGAATGTGTAACATTGTCCATTTCCCTCTAATTGATGTAATCATTTAACATAATTCCTTTAAAAGTCCCATTAGTATTTTGGGTAAAATTCAGCAAAGTGATTCAAAAATGTATATGGAAATTAAAATGAATTTCTATATCCAACACAGTTTTGAAAAGGAGGAATGGTGTTCCTTGCTGCAGGTTACAGAGTACGATACCTGTGACTTTGAATGTTTTCAACAAAATCTGCCCAGTTTGCTGACCAATCTTGGGACAACTCTGAGCAAGACAAAATGAAGGAAAATCTTCACATTGATCCTGAAAGGGGCCATTCGACAGGCTTAGGCCACTACCACAGTTCTTTCACAGCAGAGTTGGCTTCCTCCCGGCACTAGCAGCTCGAACCAGGACTCAGGCTCCCATCCTCAGCATGCTCAGCAGTGTCATATCTGCTGCCACTCGTGTGCATGGGGACTGGAAGGCAGTCCATTTAAAACACGGCATCACTTTCTTAACAAATCCATAGCTTCTTTTATCATCAAGTCTTCGCCTGCCTGTTACAAGGTTTTGAATATATTTCAGTTTTTGGCAAAATTCAGGTCTCTTAAAATTTAGATCATTAGTTGCTCCTTGGGAAAGGATGAGCTCTAGAATTAGCACACCCCTTACAGTTTTCCTTCTCTTCCAGCAAAGACACTAAATGTTCATTGATTTGTCTATTTCTTGCTTGCCTTACTTGTCCTGCTCATTATCTTCAGCTGTTCAGGGCAATGGTCATAATCATTTATGCAGACCCAAAATAAACAAAGGAACAAATAGGCAACGGAAGATGCTCATTGAAATGTTAGTACTGAACTTGCTTTATAATACAGAGAGAATATTCTTGTTAAGATGGGGCTTTCCTTTCTTCAGTACTCAGCTACCAAGTTTCCAAGTGATCCTAAATTCCCTGGGGACTTGTTACTACATCAGTTCAGGGAGATGGAAAAGAAGAGGGATATACAAGGCACACCGCTTCTTAAGGTCCTGTTCCCAAGTGGCACATATCACTTTCACTCACATTTCACATATCTGAGGATTGTAGTTCAGAAAAGAATTAATGAATATTGAAAAACAACTAGCAATTTCTGCTATGGATAGTGAGAGTTGGTTTCATCCCAGTTCATTTGTGAAGAACGATAGCTAGGAAGAGTAGGCGGATGTGATATCCTGAAAGAGAAAGTACATTTGGTAACGTCTAGAGGCAGGGAAGAGCTTAGAATACTTCAAATATGAATAAATATTGCTGTGTCCAACAGGGTAAAAAGAGAAAATCAGTGTTGGAAACATATGCAAGGGCCAGATCAAACAGACCAGCTGCACAATATTTTATAAAGGTTTTACATTGCATTAGTGTTGCAATGAAAAGCTGTTTAATTGATGTTAACCAGACAGAATGTGTATCGATTTTGCATGTCTTAGGGGTAACTATCCCTGTTGAATGATAAATTAGCATGAAGCTATGGTATATTCAAGGACAGCTAGAGAACTTTGACTAAAAGAATAGCAGGAAAGATAAAAATAAGTGCTATTTGGATTGCAGTGATGTTTACCAGGTGAAATCAATAGAAAATGGTTGACTCACTCTTACAAGTTAAGTCTGAATAAAGCAGGCATATGTCCTCAAATATTTGAAAAGATGTCATGCGGTAATGCTCTGTGTTATTTATTATTTGGAGTTTTTCTTTATACATTTCCTTGCATAGAGTACGTCCTTGATAAATGCATTTAAATGAATGAGTGCTTTAAAGTACTGTAAAAGTACAACACTGAGGACAGAAAAGGAAAGAATAGCTGCAGTGAATGGAATATATTGAGCTCAATGTAAGAAATAATTGTCTTAAAATAAGAAAATGCTCTTACTAATAAACCGGATGTCTTAAAAGTCAGTGCCTTCAAAAAATCATCAGATTGGATTATCTGAGGTTAGACATTGAATCACAGAGGAACAACTCCCTATATAGTGGAAGCATTAGGAAGTTTGGTTCAGATTTAAAGGGCAAGGGAATGTTGTTGTAACATGAAGATTTGAGGCAAAGCAAGCAAAATCCAAGTCCAACAGGAAAACAAATGCTTGTGGGCCATCTTCCTTTCAGTATTCACCTGGCCTTACATTCATTGAACAGTGGCAGTGAATTAGTATCAGCACAAAAAGTAGCATGTGCAAAACCAGGTTGTGCACCTATGGCAAAAATAAAGACCATTTAAACTTCTGTATGTGTCATTCATGTAATATTTGATTCAGAAAAGGCGGTGTTTAGATCCCTCTGATATGACTCAGTTGATGGGCAATACATTTTACTTCAAAATTACGCATTTTGTGTGGCTAAATCAAATTAAAAATTGATACTTGGTTTAAAACACATTTATATTATAATTTTGGTAAAAAGTTATTAAGAGTCTTGATTGAAACTATTACCTACTATGAAAATGAGAAAGATTTTTAATTGAAGCCGTTTAGATAGTGATAAATGATGAAAACACTTTTTACTTTTTCTTGTTTTTATTATTAAGATTTGTTTAATGGAATTCAGTATATAACCAATTCACCTCAATTGTTTAATTTTTAGAGTACATTTTACTGAAATACCATTAGTTAGAAAAATTTTACTTTCGAGTTGGAAAATCCCTTCAAATCCAATTAACAATTAAATAAAATAGGTCAGGTTGATCCTTTGTCTCAAGAGATAGGAAGAATGGGTCTGAATCAAAATATAATGGAAAAGGCAGGGATGTGACATAAAGTGAAGCAGAAGAAAGTGACATGTGCTCATAAAGGTTTCATTAAAAACTTAAAAGTAAATCTGTTTAAGTTAGGGCTCAGATATTAGCATTTGTTCAAACCGTAAATTTTACATTTTAGTAGTTGTATAAATCAGCTAAAGACAGCAAACATTTTCATTATCCCTTTTCTTCTTTCTGTTGCAACAATGTAAATAAGTTGAGTTTAATGGACGTTCTTTCTTGGGATCAATAATGTGTGTGACAATGATCAAATCACATAGTCCAGGGGTCTGAAGTTTTACTAAAGAGGCTAGTGGCCTGCAAAGTGAGACAGGGAGCCTCAGAGGTGATATTTTAGTATCTGTTGGTAATATGTTGGGGGGAAGCCTCCTCTAAATGTGTGAACCTAGTCAATCTCTACTATCATCTTTCTCCTAATATAGTTCCCCTTAAGTTCAAAAAAAAAAAAAAAAAAACACAAAAAACCCAAAAAAACCCATAGACTTAATCTATAAAAATTTTGAAACACTGTGTTGTATACCTGAGACTAATATTTTAATCAACTGGACTTCAATTAAAAAATACAAACTTGCAAATATTCTTCTTTCCCTAGAACATTTAGAGAAAAGGGCTTTTGATTAGTTCTGGCCAGGTTCATGAGGAGTTCTGAGTCAGCCCATTGTAATGACTAGTTCTCCTATATTTTCTGGTTCTGATCAAGCTGTGTGGCTTACTTTTTGACTTTGCTGTTGTACAGATCAGTATATTCTGGTTACCTTTCTCCATAGATAGTTCTGATAATTCCACCCATCTGCAAGCCACGTTAGAGAACTGATGTAGAAAATTCGTACTCTAATTAACAAACTTTAGCTTCCCTAGAATGCCACCACTGTTAGTCTGTCTTGTGTAGTTGGCTTTCTGAGAAAGTTTGAGCACAATTAATTATAATTTCAGCATCATCCAGAATATGATATATCACTCTTCTTTGCTAGTTTGTGCCTCACATTTAGCTCTGCCATCACTAGGCTGTTGGCCTACAACTGCATGTCTCCAAAATATTCAGATGACCTGCTGAACAATTTGGGCTTTCAGCTTTTTTGTTCTACCCTGAACAATAAAATATGGAGATTTTGAATTTCAAGTTTTCTGAGTTGCCAATCTCTCTGATATGTATGTTCACTTTGGCTCATAACTAGAGAAATTGCATATATATTAAGCTTTCTATTTAAAGTAAGGACACATTAAATGCATTAGCTTTGGATTTCAAATAATGTAAAATAAAAATGTGTTTTCAGGTTTTATCCCAAAATCTTTAGCACTGTCTCACACAGAACTCTCTCTTTGGATGGCATAAGTAGTCTGCTATAGAAACAGATGTCATTTTCTATTGTACTTTATACTGAAACCAACAGTATTCAACCAAAGATATCTAGGAGATAAAGGCCAGGAGTGCTGCTAAAGATCCTATAGTATGAAAGACAGAACTACACATAAAGAATCATATAGCCCAATACTGGACTGAATCCTTCAGTGTTGAGGATGAGAAACTTTGCTGTAATTAGCAGATTATCCGGTACTGTAATTCTCTGTGTGAGAAACCCAGATGTTGATCCAGTGTAACTTATTTACAACCATTAAATATTATTTATTTGTATGAATCGATAGTGGATTTTTTGTCAAACGATGATTATGAAAATTAAGATTACCTTGAATAAGTTATAGTACTTTAGAGATTAAATTATACTTTTCAGATTTTTGTCTTAAAACTTCATCAAAATCAGAGTTTAAAAGGATATTTTTCCCCATATTTAGACAAGGAGAATACTTACTACTTGTTAGCTATAACTAAGACTTTGCTAAAATCCACTCCATTCTCTCATTCTACAGATGCAAGAACTGAAAATAAGTATATTTCCCAGTACAGAATTACATTACTATGTAATATAAGAACAAGTATGAAAAACAGAATCACTCCCCCCCCCTTTTTTTTTTTTAGGGCTGCTCCTGCGGGCTATGGAGGTTCCCAGGCTAGGGATCTAGTCAAAACTACAGCCACAAGCCTATGCCAGAGCCACAGTACCACCAGATCCAAGCCACATCTGCGACCTACACCACAGCTCATTGCACTGCTGGATCCTTAACCCACTGAGCAAGGCCAGGGATTGAACCCACAACCTCATGGTTCCTAGTTGGATTCATTTCTGCTGCTCCACAACAGGAACTCCAAAAGAAGCACTTTAAAAAAAAAATGTTGGGGATTACTTGCATTTAAATACCATTAGATACCATTAAAGGATGAGTGTGTTAATTCCCAGCAGCTGTGAGTGTTAGATAATGTCCCCTTCTACTGTCCCCACCCAGGCCAGCTTCTCCAGAATATTAGCTATAACTTATGAGAGCCTAGGAAATTTCATCTACCCAACCACTAGTCCTGGAGTTGCCAGTAGCCAGTGGCTCACTAATGTGGCCATACAAAATCTTGGTTGCCCAGCTCCTTCTCATTCCCTCTTCTTTTAATTCCCTCTGTGGCAGGATTTTCTGAGGCACATTCTTAAGTTATATGCATCTGGGTATTTTTTTCTTTTTTTACTTGAAATCCCCATACTGAAACATTTAATACTCTCCTCTCCATTCTACCACACCGGTATCTAGAGTTACATCTCCATATGAGACAATTAGGCAAAATTTAGGACTGCTATATGCAAATAGAATGGAGATACTTATTTATCCTGTACAGGCAGGAATTGGAAGAGTAGGGTAGGAATGGATCCCAAGAATGCTAGATGAAGAGAGGAAAAACAGAATTGAACCTCTAAAGCAGACTCTGTGAGTGGGATTCTAGTATGGCATTACTGACTAATGAACCCATGAACTCATGTAACAACAGTGACCTAAATCTTAACCTGATGCACCCACAAGGGAACTCCATTTTTTAAATTTTATTTTTAACTCTGTATAGCTTTTGACTTTCATGATTAGTTTATTTCCCTAATATTTTTATTTCTCTTGTAATCATTTTCCAAATGTTAGAATCGGTGTTTTGTGTATGCATCTATTTATCAGTGAAAATCATTCATTGTTTCTAATTTCCTCTTGATGAATTCATTCATAATCTGTTGTATATTCACTTTTAAATTTTATCTTTAACCAAGATCTATTTAGGAGAATGGTTTCTGTTTTCAAAAATGATAATACATATTTTATAAAATTATATGTGTATATTTAATGTTGAATTAATTTCACTGCATTCTAGTTATACATTACTGCTGTATGATTTCTTATTTGGGAATATATATAGTTTTTCTATATTGTAAAGTAATGCTGAGTTCCTCTATATTGTTTCATGTTTTGTCCTGTGTTTTTTGTTTGTTTGTTTTGCTGGTAGTGTGCAATATTTTTTATAGCGTAAATAGAATATTTAAGTAATATTGGTGTATAAATTAAATCGAGTTTTTTGTGTATTTCATTTTAAACTCTATGTGCATTTTTATTTTTAGATAGTTGATAAATCAGGGTCTGAGGATAGTGGGTGTGGATTTTCCTGTACCTAGTATTACTACACTTGGTCTTCATTAACATTAAGTCATTGAACTATATATCCTTTCCCTTCCTTTCAACCTTTGTGTGCCATTTTATTTTTAGGTGAATTTCTTCTAAATAGTAAAAATATAAATTTAGCTTTGCTTAATTTGATGCCCAAGAAGCAAAGTGAAGGCATTTATTGTTTAAGATGGTGATTTATATTTTCATTTTTATTCCTACTATCTCAAAAGTAGTTTATTCTTTTTTTTTTTTTAATAGCCACATCTGTGGCATATGGAAGTTCCCAAGGTAGGGGTCAAATCGGAGCTACACCTGCAGCCTGTGCCACAGCCCTGGCAACAACGAATCTGATCGGCATTGGCAACCTGCACTGCAGCTTACTGCAGTGCTGGATCATTAACCCACTGAGAGAGGCCAGGGATGGAAGCTGCATCCTCACAGAGATAATGTCAAGTACTTAACCTGCTGAGCCACAGTGGGAACTCCAGAAATGGTTTATGCTTGCTAGCCATTTTTTGTTTATTATAATTTCATTTTCGTAGCAGTTACATCATAACAGTATTATATTTTCAGATACTCTAAAATCTTATATAGACATATTTAAAATATGCTGTTATCAATATCAAGACAAACATACTGTACAGTTCCACTTACAGAAAGACAAAGCCTTTGTTTTTATTAATTAGCCTAACCTTCATCTCCAGAGTTCTGTCATAGTAAGTTAATGAGGTAATAATGAAGCTTGTTAAATTGCAAATTTCTTAGAAGTAGAATTCTGCATTATTTCTGTCTCATTCTCTGATATCAGAACAGTTCTTGCCACACAGGCTGAACTCAAGGGGATATGAATAGGTCGGTTATTTCCTAGATCCTGATTTTCAGCTCTCTCCAAATATCATGTCTTCTTTAGTACCCATCTTTTACTCACCAATGCAAGTCTTCCTACTTTAGTTGGTTCTGCTAGAAATATATCAGCAGGATTATTAATTCACTAACCAGGTAATCTTCATTGTTCTTATAAAATTTTTCCTATTACAGTGTTTAATTGAATTTTACTCTGCCTTTCATCTAATTTATAGTTGCATTCTGTTTACCCATCGTCTAATTATTCCCTTCCTTTTTCAAATCTTTCTCAATCTATGTCTCCTCAGAATTTAATTAACGGTTTACCTTTAATCCCATTCAAGATGCCTATGCAAACATGGACATTTTGAAACTATGTTCAGTAATCATCGAATACTTATGACTAAATAATAAAAATACAGAGGATTTAGGCAACAGTTACATTTTCAAGGAACCAAGTTTAGAATTGCCTATGTGCTTGGGATGTTCTAAAAATGTGTTTTCACTTTGAACAATGGTAATTAAATGTTGTGTCCATTCAAAGAATATAAAGTTCCACTTGATAAGATTAAATTATCATAGCTTCAGTTGTGTATTTACAGGCAAAAAATCCTAGAGGATCATTGATAAATCTGAATATATTTGGAGGAGTATGGTAAGAAAGTTAATCATGTATTTTCCAAAATATATGAAGAAACTAGCAATGTTTAATCTGGAAAAGAGAAGTACTTACTATAGAGCTTATAATAATTATGCTCACATATTTGAATAAATTTCCTTGAAAAATTCAACCATATTACCCTTGATGAGAAGAACTCGTAATAATAACTGAAATAATGACATGGAAATTAATTTATCACATAAAAGGACTATTAGTTGTCCATAATTGTCCAGCTTGGGAGCATTTGGATCATTCCCGTGGAAACATTCAGAGGCTAGATGGTCATTTATTGAGATAATCCAAACATAAATAGGTGGTGTTGGATTGAGTGGTAAATTTATACAAGAATTATGGCATTCTAATAAAATTAGTTCCTTATAAAACAGAGAAGTAACCTGTAAATAGCGCTACAAGGTGACTTGCATAAAGAACAATAGAGTTTCAGTAATGGAAAATATAGTAGGTTGTATGGATGGCCAGTAGAAAAATTCTCAACATCATTAATTATTAAAGAAATGCAAATAAATTCTATAATGAGGTACCACCTCACACAAGTCAGAATGGCTATAATTTATAAGACCACAAATAACAAATTGTGTAGAGGGTGTGGAGAAAAGGGAACCCTCCTACAATGTTGGTGGGAATGTAAATTGGCACAACCACTGTGGAAAACAATATGGAGGTACCTCAGAAAACTGAATGGAGAATTGCCATGTGATCCAACAATCCCACTCCTGTGCATATATCCAGACAAAATTTTCACTGAAAAAGATACACGCACCCCTATATTCATTGTACCACTCTTCACAATAGCCAAGACACGGAAACAAACTAAATGTCCATCAACAGATGAATAAATTAAAATGTAGTACATACAATGGAATATTACTCAGCCATAAAAAGAACAAAATAATGTCATTTGTAGCAACACAGATGGAACTAGAGATTCTCATACTAAGTGAAATAAGTCAGAAAAAGATAAATACCATATGATATCACTTATATCTGGAATATAATATTTGGTACAAATGAACCTATCTACAGAAAAGAAACAAACTGATGGAAATGGAGAATAGACTTGTGGTTGCCAAAGGGGAGGAGGCAGGAGTGGGATGGACTGGGAGTTTGGGGTTAGCAGATGCAAACTATTGCATTTGGAGTGGATAAACAATGAGGTCCTGCTGTATAGCACATGGAACTATATCCAATCCTTTGTGATGAAACATGATGAAAGCTAATATAAAAGTATGTATGTGTGTGTGTGTGTGTGTGTGTGTGTGTGTATGTATATGTATGTGTATATATATATGTATATGTATGTATATATATATGTATATGTATGTATATATATATATATGGGTCACATTGCTGTTCAGCAGAAATTGACAGCACATTGTAAATCAACTGTAATAATTTTTTTTTATTTAAACCTAATCCCAAACAATTAAATTCATTGGCAGTTCACAAACTGAAATATAAAATTTATATAATAGAAAGATTCTTGATTCATTGAATAAGTAGAAGTTTCAATTTATGGAAAGGAAAATAATTATAACAGGATAAAACATTTCCTGTCATTTAAGCATCTAGCCAAAGGGTCACCATTCCTTGGCACCTTGTGAGATTATAATTCTAAATTAGGTTACTACTGTTTAAAAAAAAGAGATAGGATTAAAGTTTAGTTTGGAGTTATTTGATTAGTTGGTAAGTCAAATGTTTGGATGGATAAGCACTTATTGATATCTTTCTCTAAGCGTTACATTGCTTATTTTAACAATGCACTGAAGAAGGAATTGTTATCTAAAGATAATGAGCAAAACTCCATCAGAAATAGTCTATGAATGTTTTTATAAGGAAAGTAGTGAATGTGAGAAAATACAACATATCATATATGGAAAAGGGGATGGAGGAGGGAAATTACATTTAAGTCATTTCAATCAGACAGCAAGCAGGAGGAATTTAATACCAATTTTGGACTTTGGCTATGGCATGGGAAGCTAAAGGGGGTAGTTAAAGGATAGAGGTATTACTGAAAGAGTCACAGGGATAAGAGAGATCAAGGGATGATAAATATCCTCATAATTGTGGGATTTGGGGAAGAGGAAAGAATGTCTAGAGAGGAATTCTAATAATTTTTCTGAGAAATGTGCTCAGTAAGAACTCATGAAGGCCTTTTTTAGGGAAGATTTGTTTTTTTTAAATATAGTTCTTCATTGATTCTGGAATCATATTTGTGTTTGTACTAAGTTATAAAAAATGCATATAAATTTATATTATATCACAATATACAGATACTGAACCAAAGAAGAATCCAGCTGTTGTAACTGATTTTCTTCTAATATAATTTTAATTTTAAATTCCAAGTTATTTCCATAGGCTTAATTTTTTAGTCTATTTTCATCCAGATGTTCTTTCACATAATTGTCCCAAATAATTAACTTTAGGAAATGATTGGAAATTTTATATCTTTGTATCAGCATAAACATATTCTACAACATAAAAAATGTCCAATGATTAATTTATACTTGGTCACCAGATAAAATTACTAAAAATCTATTGTTAATAAACACAAACATGTAACTAAGAATCACGGCCTATTATTGAACCTTTGAAAGCAGCATAACTTGAAGCAACTGCAGGCAATCAGTGTCTATTTGAGAATTGTCCCCTTATTCACACAAAGAAATATGCAGGGTTGGAAACAGCTTCTTTGTTTTTTGGTAGTTCACTGGCTCCCTGCTGTACACCTTCACCTGAAGTAGCATTTTAGAACAATTAGTAACTGTAGAGATGATTATAATGTCACAAATGTGGGATTATGACTTTAGCTAAAGAATAAACAGCAGAAGGCGAAAGGCTATTAAAGAGTAAATATCCTATTTCCAGAGAAGTATGGTTTGTAGTTAGGAAGAAACGGAAACGAGAGAGAGAGGAGAAAGTCTCAGTTATAAACACTTATGAATTTTTATGTCATTGTTAGTTTTTAGCAGTAAGAGATTCCTATAAAGCAAACAATTCACTGATAATAAACATTAGAGCACTATAATTCTGAGATGTTACACTTTCTTTTGGGAAAGTGAAGCAAATATTTTTGGGAATGACAAAAAAGACAAGGATCAAAGAAGTAAGACATTACTAAACAAGCTGGAAATATATAAAGTATATTTATAACTATTAACTTGGAATAATTAAGTGTATTAATTTAATAACTTAATTAAAAAGTTCTGCTAAAATACATGGAAAGCAAAATAAAGATTAAGAATCTTGAAATATATACCTCACCCATTTCATAACATAAACCAGATTAAATAAGGAATGAGTTGAGTTAAGGCTCAGATTGGGAAAAGATCTCTTTTTTAAAGTAGATAATTAATATTTTTTCTAAAAATGTTGAGAGAAAAGGAGATTTATAGAAAATAGGTAGATACATACTTACATACATACATACATGCATACATACATACAAAAAGTTTGAGGGTGGAATCAACTGAAGTCATGGATAATATTTTTGAGGAAGTTGCATGCAAATACTCTTTCTCCTAAAAGCTTTGTCTTTAATTTTTGAAAATATAAATTCCCAGTAGTTGAAAAGGAGATACTAATATATTTGAAGGACAGGTAGTATTATTAATAGAAAAAAGCAAAATAAAATCTGAAATTCCTAACTCTGTGTTATTGTAAGTAAATCTCAATTGCAGTAAACAGATTGTGGGCCAGTTTTCAGGAAAAAAAA
>PVHT021183728.1:0-24566 GCA_004024745.2 Catagonus wagneri
CGCACGCAGCTTCCTCTCTCAGTGGAGCCCCTGCCAGCGTCAGTACCACCAGGAGCTCGAAGCCCTGGGTCCTCGGGCCCCCCGACCCGCTGAGTGGTGATGCTGGGGTTGAGGACCCTGGGGCGGGGGAGCCCCGGGGGCACGGCAGCAGCAGGGACTCGGGCTCCAAAAAACAGCCCTTAAAACGTTACTAACTCAGCATCTGGCTGAATTTCTGCCCGTGCGGGAAAAAAGTGCTACCTTCCCAGCCTGCTAAGGGCACGTGCCTTTTCAAAGCCCCAGCTTCTAGACACAGCCCTAAATATTCAGTGAGATGACGTCGGTGGGGGGGGGGAGGGTGAAGCAGGCTGGGGTCGCCGAGGCTGGGGCGGCTCACGGGCCCAGGGCACTCTTTTCTCTACTTGGGTGGCCGGAATTTCCTTCACTCAGAAGGGAATGAGAAGCGGTGCCCACGGGGGCCCAGGAACGGGAGGCCCGCACCCCGGGAGGACCCCAGGCTGGGGCGCCGGCCGGCCAGGGGGCAGCAGGCTGAGCACAAGCGGCCAGCGGGGCAGGGACACGGCGGGGCAGGCGATGCCACGGGGCAGAGGGAAGGCACGAGACAGGCTCTCAGCCCGGCCCAGGCGGCCGGCCAGCCCCGCCACAGTCCCCGTCCACTCTGCCCACTCACCACCCCCAAACCGGAGCCGCCCGCAAACTGCAGCTCAGAGGGGATGAGCACGCACGACGGCCATCTGTCCAGCCTCGTCCTCGCTTCTCCCCGCCCAGGCCAGGCCCGCCCTCAGACACGCAGCCCAAGGCTTCCTCCGGCCGCGCCCGGCGCCCCGCCCGGCCCCCGGCCAGCACGGCCCCTCGCGGTGTTGCCCCCCGACCTGAGGCAGAGCAGGGAGCCCGATGCCCGAAAACACGTGCCGTTCCCACCAGAGTCTGGGCTGGGGCCCTGCCCGCGGGCTGACCCGGAGAGCCGCTGCCCTGTGTCGCCTCCTGGGGTGGCCGGAGCGGCCCCGGGAGGGGCGGCCTGCCCGGCTCAGTCCTGGTGCCGTGGGGCCAGGGGCGCACACGCGCCAAGCCCCCCACACTGACGGCGGGGGCTGGGGAGCTGCAGACGCGCCCCGCCGCGAGCACCGGGGCCACACTCGGTCTCTGGGGACCCTCACGCCCCTGCGGGTTCCTGCCGAGCACCAGCCCCCGCCCGCCCGGGAGGAAGGCTGCTCCTCGAGGCCACCCGGGCTCAGCTGCAGGCCCCCCGGGACCACGGGGGCGACAGAGCTCGAGGCTCCCGCCAGGCAGGGGCCTCTCCCAGCCTCTGCAGACCCGGGCCCCCCACCGCCCGGCCCAGCGCGGGGCAGCATCGGCCCCAAGGAGGCTGGACACACGCGGCAGCCTCGGTGAGGGAAGCACCCAGCCCGCCCTGGGCTGCTCCGGCCTTGCGGCCTGTGGTTCAGGCCGAAGTCAGTCACCGGGAGGGGGGCCCCTGGGGCCAACCCGGCACTCCCCCCTCAGCCCCCACTCGTCCTGGCCTTCCGCCCAAGCCGCTGGCTGCCAGCAACGCGGGAGTCGCCCGGGAGCACCCCGGCCATGCCGCTCATCACAGACGCCACATTCCTGGCCGGGCAGCCTCCCGCTGCCCCGAAACCCGCCCACGGCCCCGAGATGGAGGGGCAGCTGACGCGTCCCCAGCCCCAGCCACGTCACTCAGGCCACGGCGGCCGCTCACGCTGCCCTCCACCTCTGCCCTGAGGCCGGGAAGGACGCCCGCCCTCTGGGCCCCTGGGGCCGGCTGAGTCCAGGGTGGGCAGCGACGGCCCGAGGGCCCTGGGCCTCCCCCTGCACCCGCGCAGAGCCGCACCCCCAGGCAGGCCCGTGAGCAGGGCCTGCAGGAGCCCGGGGTCGGGGGCAGCCGGCCCCCAGCCCCTGTGTGGGCGAGGACGTGGCGGCTCTGTCCTCAGGGGCCAGCACCCCCGGGGGGGGGCCCCAGGACGCCCGCCAGCACTCCACACGCATGACTCTGGTGACCTCTGAAATGCAGCCAGAGCCGCTGTCACCCCAGGGCACAGAGAAGAAACCAAGGCCCTGGGCGCCGAGGGGTGGAAGGAAGAGGAGGAAACCACCGAACGAACGGCCGAGTTCTCAGCTGGCTGGGCCTGCGGGAGCATCTGCTGGGGCGCGGCGGGGGCCCCCAGCTGCCCAGCTCCGGAACACTGGCCTCTCAGAGGCTGCAGAACAAGGCCCGGGCCGCCTCTCAGGGCCCGGCCCACACAGGCCCGGCTTTGTCCCGCGGCCTCCGCCCCAGCCCAGCCTCCGTGTTGTCCAGTCCCGGGCAGCTGGCCGGAGGCAGCCCCGCTCGGCCGGCCGGCACCCCCGGGGCGAGGCCTCGGGCAGGCCTCTGGGCAGCTCGGCCACCCCGGCCAGGACCTGGGACCCAGGGAGGCCCACCCCCCACGCCGTGTGGCCTGGGCACATTAGCCGGGCCCACAGCGGACGGCGGGGCTGGCCGGGCCTGGCACAGGGGAGGGCTGTGCTGGAGCGGCCGTCCGGAGGCGCCGGTTTGCCCCCGTGCCCAAGAGCACTTCCTGCGGAACGCAGGGCAGCACGAGGGACCGCCCGCAGGGACGAGGGGCCCTCCCCCTCCCCTGAGACCCTGGACGGCCCGACCGGCGCTGGCCTGCTCCCTCCTGCTGGACGCCGTGCACCGCAGTGGGGCCCCGACAGCGTTCCCCGCCTCAGGGACCCCGGAAGCTGTGGGGAACGGCACTCAGCGGCCTGAGCTGCTTGGCACCAGAGCCCAAGCGGGCCGTCCCTGGGCTGTGCCCCCCGGACAGCGGCACGGAGGGTCCAGGGTGGCCCCAAGGGCCCGGGGTGCAGGCTGCACAGCCGGAGAGGGCAGCCCACGCAGGCAGCCCACAGGCCACAGGCAGGTGGCGAGGCCTCTCCCTGACCTCAAGCTCCCACACGCGTGTGGCCACCACCACACTCACGCTGTGTGTCACAGCGGCCTCCAGGGAGCACACGCACAGCCCCTCCTAGAGCCCGGACGGTGCGGGTGGACTCGGGCAGGAAGGGCCCCGGGCCCGGTGCTCCAGTCACAGCCTCCTCTTGGCGCCCACGAGGTGCTAACTTCAGAGCTGCCTGGCCCTTTCAGGTCCCCAAAGAAACTGGTTCCACGCCTGCTGGCCTCAAAGGCACAGGTACTCTCCAGAGCAGGCCGCCAGCGACATGCAGTTGCCCTCACGAATGCCTGACACGCCCTCCCACGGCACCGCTGACGCGGGGAGCTCGATGACACAGGCCATCCTCAGCCCGGGCCTCTGCCCAGGCCGGCCTGTCCGCTCCAGGCCCGCAGAAGGTGCTAGCACCAAGCAGGCCTGAGCTCGGGCGGAGAGGATGCAGGGGGCACTGCCACCCGCTCCCCGCCCCCAGCAGCTGCTCCCCCAGCTCGGACATTCTCAGGCCCTGGGGTCACCCCCCCGCTGAGCAGCGGCGACGCAACCAGGGAGAGAAGCGGCCAGAGGCAGCGCAGGTGGGCGGGGAAGGCAGGCTCGCTCGGCCCATGTCCAGGCACAGGCCCAGGGCAGCGCTGGCTGCCGGCTGGGCAGCAGGCGATCGAGGCGGTTGGCTGGCTGGGGACGGCCGGGAGGCGGGGGAGCGCAGGGAGCCAGGCCTGGAGGCCCCCGTCCACACACGCGCCAACATGTCCAGCCAGGCCGGAGGTCACCAGTGAGGCCTGGGGTACCCCTTGCCACCCTCTAGAGGCCGGGGTGGGGGGCCTGGAGCGCCCGGACCCCACGGCCCCTCTGCTGCCCTGTCCAGCGGGGTGTACCCTCGGGGCCGTGGCCAGCGTCGGCCCGGCCTCTGCCCCGCACTCCCGGCAGACGCGCTGCACCCCGGCTCGGGGCAGGCAGAGGCCGGCCACAGGTGACACTTCCTGCACTGCGCTGGGGGCCCTGGGGGCGGGGAACCGCCAGCCTCGATGACTCCTGGGAGGAAGCCCAGTGTGGACGAACCTACGGCCAGGCCCGCACCAGGCTCTCCCAGCTCCGCCAAGGGCGTTTCTGTCCCGGGCGCATTTCCCGGGCCGTGCCCCCTGCCCGCACGGCCGTCCTGGCAGAGCCCCTCCCCACAGCCCCGCAGCGCCCACTGCCACGGCCGGGGGTGAGGCAGGCAGGACGCAGGGCAACTGAGGTGCTCAGAGCCACAGAGACCACAGTGGGCAGCGGACGCTCTGGGAGCGGGGCCCAGGCCTCTGTCCACTCCGACGCCCCATCCCTACCTCTGCGAAACTGCCCGGGCTCTGAGGCGAGACCCGGGGACGCCCGCGCAGGGCCGCTGTCCCTCACCGCGCACGGCCCACCCAGGGCCAGCTCTCGGCCTGGACGGGGCCTTCCTGGGGGAGGAGCTAGGCCTTGGCAGGATGGCTGCCAGGTGCCTGTCCCTCTCAGAGTCACCTGCGGGCTGTCAAGTCACTCCAGGGGGCAGGGGGACAGGTGGGGGCTCCCAACCCCTGCCCCGGGCTATTTGAGAACAGCGTCCGACTTTTAACCGGGCCGGGGCAGTGAGCATCTGTGGCCTCTCCCGCCGTCCCCAGGAGCCGGTGCCCTTGACCAAAGCACGAGTTCTGAGCCTGCTTCCTCCCTTACACAACAGGTTAGGGAGACGGAAGCTGCCCTGCGGCCCAGAGGGGCAGGGCCTGGGCTCGCGGCGAGCGCGCATGGCCTGCTCACCGCACGGGCCATCAGATGTGACAGGTGGCCCACATGCGGCCCCGGCCCCAGGCGCCCAGCTCTGTCCAGCTCCCCAGGCACCCACATCCAGGGCCTCCACCCACGCAGGGAGGCCCCGATCCCAGGCCTAGGCACTCTGGGCACCCCGGGCACCCCAGGCCGGGTCCCTGCCCCTACCCCACCCCAGGGCCGACGAGCTGTAGCCACTGACCGGCTCGAAAGCTGCCTCCTGCTCAACTTTCTCGAACTGACTTGGTCCCCGACACCCAGGGGCTGCAGACGCCCCCTTCAGCTCACTGGCTTCTCTCTGCTCACACCTGCCTCTGCTCCCGGCTCAGTTGTGTCCCTCCCTCACCTGCCCCGTCTTCCCCAGGAGTCCCCTCCAGCCTGCCTGCCTGCCACCAGCACCGCATTCATTCTCTCTCGCCGGGCCCGCCCACCAGCCTGCGAGCCCAGCCCCCAGCCCCGAGAGCAGCAGGCAGGCCCCGCACCTCCTCCTTGGCTGACCCCTCGCCTGCAGGCCCCGCCTCGCCCACCCATCTCCTGCCCACCGGGAGGCGGACCCGGCTCCCCACTCCCCCTCCTCCCGCGGGGTCCCCCAGCCCCAGGTGTGTCACAGCCGGTGTGTGCTGTTCCCTTTCCTGACAGGCTGGAGACCACACGGCCCACACGACTCGCCTCCTGGACCCGCCCCGAGGGGCGCCCGCCCCCGCTGAAGAGGCGTCCCCTGGGTCAAGGAGAGGCCAGGCGGGGCCTGGGCAGTGAACTCCACCCTGCACGGTGACGCCGGCCCCCAGCAGGCCCGGAAGGCCTATCCCCACCAGAAACCACCTCCCCCGGGCTGCCTGCAGGGGGGACGCCAGGCCGCCGCCAAGGACAGCCGGGCAGAGGAGATGACTTCTGACCATGGCCTGGCCAGGCCTGATGCGGGGCCAACACCAGCAGAAGTGACAGAACCGCTCCCGGAGCCCGATGCCAAACGACCGGTGGCTAAAAAGATGCAACAGAAATGCAAACCGGACCCCGTCGGCCCCCAGAGGGGCGGGCCCTGCCCATGCTGCGCTCCACACTTGGCAGCACCCCACTCCGCATCGGATCCCCCAGAGGCAGCATCTGGGGAGAGCAGCAGGCCGCCTGCTGGGAGCGTGCCAGCCAGGGCGCCCGGGCCCTGCCACCCCATGAGGCCCAAAGCCACGGACGCCTGCCGCCCTCAGCAGGCCTTCACAGGACCTGGAGGATGGCGGACGAGGGCAGGGAGGACGGAGGTGTCTGTGGGAAGAGGAGGGACGACCCACGGGGCCCCCCAGGCCCCGGGCCCGGGGGCTGCACGCCTCCAGGCAGCGGCCCACAGCGAACGGCCCAGGAGGGCGGCGCCAGCACTTTCCTCCCCCGAGGTGCCTGGCAGAGAGCCGGGCCCCATGTAAGGTCAGACGTTTATCTCTTGAGCAAAGGGACAGGCCTGGGAAACGACAGCTTTCTTGGCATCTGGTGCTGAAGGCCGGCCGGCCAGCCAAGTGGCCGGGCCCAGCGCACACACCAGGAGGCCCTACGTCCACCAGACTCCACGTGACCCTCAACAGAAGGGACAGGGAGACGGTGCCGGGGTACCCCACCAGCCCTCCCAGGAAGCAGGCGCTCCAGCCGCCAGAACCGGGGGGGCGAGGGGGGCTCGTCAGTGAGGCCAGAAGGAACAGAGGGCGACAGACCCCCAGAGAGGGCCTCGACTTGACCAAGAGGCCATTCCACTCCGAAGGAAGGGGCCCGAGGAGAGGGACCACAGGCTGCAGGGGCCACTCTGAGATGCTTGGAAACCTCACACGGCAGCATGTTGTTCACACAGCCCACATCCTTTTGTATTCATTACTGTTAATTGCAGTGGAAACCTCCATAATTAACTGTACGACAGCCTAACTCAATGAAGATAGGAGACCAGCCCTACCCACGGCGACCGGCTCGGCTCGTGTAATTCACCGCTGTCATCACTTACACGCCGAGTCTCCTTATAACGTTTTATTGGTGGGATAATTAGATTATTCACTGCCTCCTGTGTTCTGTGCCCCAGCTCCTCCCCCGTTGAGGACTTCACCAACCAGAGTTGTTCCTCCCAGGAAATCCGAGTATTTTGAACTCAGCTGGACACAGGCTGTCTGCCACCTCCTCCTCGAACCCAGGCCCTGCCGCCCCCACTCCCAAGGGCACTGCACCACTGCCGGGGGCCCCCGGGTGCCTCAGCGGTTGGCGCAAGGGCTGTCCACCCAGCAAGGGGTGGAGGGGAGCTTCCATGGCCCCCAGCCAGGCACCTTCAGGAGTTGGGCTTCAGTTACATCACAGCCACTGCCTGCCACCCCATCCCCCCAGCCCCGGGCTTGGCCCACTTTCCTCCCACCGCCAGGCTCCGCCTCTGGGCCGCCCTGGGGGCGCTTGGGGAGGGCCCTGCTGCATCCCAGGCTAGAGCAGCTCCTCCTGGGCCCAGGCCCTGCACCAGGGGAAGGGTCCAGCCCTGAGGCACCCTCCTCCTCCCTGCCTCCGCTCCCCTGCTGCCCTAGGTCGAAGGAACTTCCCAGAGAGGCAGGGGCAAGGAGCCAGTGCCGGTCGGACCTCTGGGCCGCCAAGAGCGGTCCATCCAGGGAGAAGAAAGAAAATGGCTGAGCCTAGCCTCCCACAAAGCGACTCTGGGAACGCCTGGCCAGCCAGATGAGAGGACTGGCATGGGGCTGGAATCTAATGGGCTCGCCAGAAAGACAGTCGCCCAGGACCAGCCGGGAGCCCTCTCCTCCCGCGGGCCAGGGGTCTGCTGCACGCCGCTGTGGGATCCGCTGCCTGGGATCCGCGGTCGGGCCCAGTACAGCCCCCCTCTCCCTCCCCTGGGGGAGTGCAGTGTCGCAGACATTCCGAGCAGAGGTTGGGAGGAGAGAGGCGCTGTCCAGCCCTCTTCGTGGCCCGGGCACTCTCCCACTCCCACCACGGAGGGAGGTCCTGGCCTGGCCAGAGCGGCCGCTACCCCGCAGGACTCACGGCGCGGCCTCTCGGTCCGCAGGCCGCCGGAGCTGGGGGTCGCGGCCGGGGGCGCGCGGCTCGGGGCGCAGCTGCTCGGGCAGCACGCCTATTAGCACGGCCGCGGCAGACGGCAGATGGGCGCCCGCTCAGCCCCCTCCTCCCGCGGCACAATGGGCCCCGCCGCTCGGGCGCACAATGCGGCCGGGGTTGAGCACCTGCAGCCCGGCCGAGGGGCGCTGGCCCGGCCCGGGCGCCCCCGTCCGCGCCGCGTGTCCTTGGGCCGCGCCCGGCGGACTGCAGCCGCGCGGCCTGCGGCGCTCCGCGGCTGGACCCGGCGCCTGGCCGCCCATTGTTCACGGCCGCGGGCCGGGGCGGCGGGCCGGGCCTGCAGCACAGCGCTCGGGGCGGCCTCCGTCCCGGGCCCCGGCTTGGCGCGCCAACGCCAGCCTCCCCAGCGGCGTGCCTGTTCGCCCCCGGCCCTCCCCGGCCCCCTGACGCCCCCAGTTCCCATCGGGGTCCCCGGCCCCATGGCCCCTCCACGGGCCGGGTCCCCTCGGCCCCAGCCCCGGCCGGCCCGCACGCACCTGTCTGCCCCTTGCCCAGCGTCTTCTCCAGCCGGTAAGGCCCCACATACTGCGCGTGCTGCGCCCCGCCGCCGTCCTTCCCCGTCGATGTCATCGCTCCCGGGCCCGGCGCCGGCGAAGTGGGCGCCCCGGGCGGGCGGGCGGCGGCAGGGAGGGGCCGCGTCCGTCCGCGTCCGTCCGTCCGTCCGCTGGGCCGGGTCGGCGGCGCCCGGCGGGCCGCGCTCGCTCCGCGCCCCCCGCGCCTCCCCCGCGCCGCCGCCCCCCGCGCCTGCGCTCGCTCCGATGCGGCCGGGCCTGCGCTGCCTCCGCCTCTCGGAGAGGACCGGGCGGGCGGGGGCACCAGGCTTCCGCCGCCGCCGAGGCCCGCGCCCCGCGCCCCCAACGCACTCCCGTCCGTGGGTCCGCGGCCGCGCAGCCGAGCCGAGCCGAGCCGCTGAGCCGAGCCGAGCCGAATCGAGCCGAGCCGCCGAGCCGAGCCGAGCCCAGCCGAGCCGCCGAGCCCGGCCGAGCCGCCAGCCGAGCCCAGACGAGCGCAGCCGGATGCAGCGGCGGCAGCGAGTGGCTCTCGCGCCAGCCAATCAGCGGTACTGGCCAATCATCGGCGCCCTCCGCCCGCCCCGCCCCGCCCCGCCCCGCCCCGCCCCGCCCCGCCGAGCGCTCGGGGGAGTTGGTCTCCTAGAGGAGAGGCCGGGGAGGCGGGTGGGCGGGGTCCGGGCGAGGCCGGGGCGCGAGGGGCGAGGGGCGAGGGGCGAGGGGCGGGGCAGGGCGAGGCACCGGCGTCTCCGGCCCTTCGCCCGCCTCCCCCGGCCCTCCGGCCCCGCCCGGCCGCAGAGCTGCGGTGCCATTCGGCCCTCCCTTAGAGCGCATCCCAGGACAGTGCTGGCGGCGGGCGTGGGGGTGGGCGGTCTGCAGCCCTGGCTCCTGGCACGGTCCCTGCTGGCTGCGACCACTAGGGGGGGAAGGCGTTCCGAGCCCCTGCCCACCCCCTCCTCGGGGCGAGCGCTGCAGGCCTGTGGCCCAGCCATGACCTTGCGTGTCCCGAGGCTGTGCCCAGGATGCTGCCCTCCTCCGCTTCCCCGTGCGCGTAACGGTGACCGGCATAGCGGGGTTAGGAGCTCCATCAAGGTCACACAGCGGGCCTTTGTGCAGGCCACCCTTCTGGGCCCGACGGTTGGGCGGAGGGTGCACCCACCGACGCCGCCCGGGAGGCGTCTGCAGAGGCAGCGGGACCTCGAGGGCCCCTGTTTATTGCGGGAAACACACTTGCTGCCTTAAACTAGTGCTGGAGAGCATGGTGGGAGAAGTGAGGCCCGGAGCAGGGAGCCCCCAACCCTGCCGGTGGGGGCGTCCCACACCCTTTGAGCCACTGGGTGTCTTGAGGCGGCACACGGCTTGCGGTCAGGTCCGGCGTGGCCAAGTTTCACCTGCAGGGTTTCTGCAGCCTCCTGGGGCGCCACAGCCGGCTTCTCCCATAATCCTCTGCTCTGACCACCCTGGTGTGTGTGTGGGGGGGACTTCTGGAAACTCGGAGATCGTCCGGCACCCCTTGTCTTTATGGGGGCGGTGTTTGCAGTGCCTTCTCCTCTATTCAGCTCAGGAAAGGGAGACAGACCTCAACACGGGGCTCCCCCGAGCCCTTGCTTCCCGCTCGTTTCTTTAAAGGTTGTGGCTAAAAGGGGTCAATAAACACCCACATCGATGCCAGGCTTCCTGCAGAAAGGCTGAGGGGCAGTGGGGTCCCCCCCCCCTTTACTACAACCCGGAGGACCCAGCCAGTGCCTCGCAAGGGAAGGAGGCAAGCTATACCTTGGACTCCTGTGGGACTGGAAGGGAAGCCCGAAAACAGGCTTGTCTGCAGAAAATCCTCAGCAACAAAACTGGCAGAACTAACACGTGAGTTTGGCAAAATCACAGGATACAAAGCCAAAATCTAAAACTCCTATCTCTGTGCCCTAACGGTGGACAATAAGGAATGGAAATTATAAAAATAATTTGTAAATATAATGATAACCGTGAATTACTTAGAGGTACATTTAACAAAACGCATGACATATGTACCCAGAAAACTATAAAACACCAAGAGACTTAAAAAGACCTAAATTGCTTGTGGTTGCCAAGTGGGGGGAGTTTGGGGTTGGTAGATGCGAACTATCCCATTTAGAATGGGTAAGCAGTGAGGTCCACTGTACAGCACAGGGAGCTGTATCCAGTCTCTTGTGATACATCATGATGGATGAGAGTATAAGAAAAGGAATATCAGAAAAGGAAAAGTCATATATATATATATGACTATATGGGTCTCGTTTGTAGAGCAGAAATTGATACAACATTGTAAGTCAACTATACTTTAATTTTAAAAAATTAAAATAAAAAAGACCCAAATAAATGGAGATTCATTCCGTGTTTGTTACCAAACCCAACTTGGGCTTGCTCACCTGATGAGCAGCAAAGCCCGTCTACTGCCCCCGGGCTGAGGTGAAGGAGCGTGCAGTTTATTGCAGGATCAATCAAGGAGCGCCAGCAGCTGGTGTTCAAAAGACCCGAACTCCCGGAGTTCCCGTCGTGACACGGTGGTTAACAAATCCGACTAAGAACCATGAGGTTGTGGGTTCGATCCCTGGCCTCGCTCAGTGGGTTAAGGATCCGGCGTTGCCGTGAGCTGTGCTGTAGGTTGCAGACGCGGCTCGGATCCCGCGTTGCTGTGGCTGTGGTGTAAGCCGGTGGCTACAGCTCCTGTTAGACCCCTAGCCTGGGAACCTCCATATGCCGCGCAGCTTCCAGGGGGCGGTCTCCGAAGACGGTGTGAGGGAGCGGGGAGGGGGTCACAGGCCCTGACCGGCTCGTGCCTAACCTCTGATTGGTTGGTGGTGAGGGCACAGGAGATGTTCGAGAGGGGCGCTCGTCATCTTCTGCTTCCAGCTGGTCTGGGGTCTCGGGCTGGGGGTCAGCATGCAGTCAACTCCTCCCGCCTGGCGGGGGCGTCAGTCTGCGCAAAACAGCCCAAGGACCTGGCTCAGGATGTTATCTACGGCCTCCGCCTCCGGGAGGAACCAGGTCCTTAACTTTGTTTTATGGCTCAACGGTTGTTATTTTGTCTTGCTTGACGTCGTCCTTGTTTCTGCGTTTTCTCGCGTCTCTGATTCAGCTTGCTCTTCGGGACTTGGGGAAGGACAGGGGGACCCGTCCCTGAGCCCCTGCGGGGTCCTGCTTGGTTTCATGCTCATCAATTCCAACATTCAGTATAGTTAAGGTAATGATTCTCCCCAGACTGACCTAGAGATTCAATGCAATTTCGTGCAGAACCACTCAGTTTTGTTTTTTTTTAAAGAAATTGACAAGCTGATTCTAAACAAGACAAAGAAGTCCAAGCAAGACAAAGAAGAAAGAACTTGGGAGACTCGAGTTACCTGATTTCAAGTTTTACAAAAGCTACAGCAGTCAAGACAGAATGGTGTTGGCTTAATGGCAGACACACAGGTCAAAGAATGAGGCTAGAGCTCAGAAATCAATCCTTGTGTTTATGACAATAGGTTTTCAACAAAGGTACAGGGGTGAGCTGATGGAGAAAGGACAGTCATTTCAAGCAAAGGCACTGAAATAATGAGACATCCATGTGTTAATAAAGGACCTCAGAGCTTGCCTCACGCTGTCTACAGATATCAACTAGATTAATATTTATTAACATTTTTTTCATTTTTTGAAGTTTTATTGAAGTAGGGTTGTGATCATTTCTGCTGGACCACAAAATGATTCAGTTGTACGTGTGCACACAGCCACGCTCGCTCAGGTCCTTTTCCCACACAGATGATCACAGAACACCGGGTGGGGTTCTCTGTGCTGCACAGCAGTCCCGGTCGGCCGGTCCTTCCACACAGCTCACTGTGTGTGTGCCAGTCCCAGAACCCCGCCTGGCCCCTTTGGTGACCATAAGTTTGTTTGCAAAGTCTGTAAGTCTGGTTCTATTCTGCAGATAAGTTCATCTGAATCCTTTTTTAGAGTCTACGCAGAAGTGAGCTCATATGATGTGTGTCTTTCACAGTCTAACTGCATTTAGTGTGATAATTTCTAGGTCTAACCATAAGGTTAATTAATATTAGCTAGCAATAATGCAGACATGAGTACACAACTATAAATATAAAACTTCTAGGAGAAAACGTGTCCTTGAGTTAGGCGGACATTAAAATAAGATGGGAAAAGCACAAACCGTAAAAGTTAAAGAATAATATATGGCCATTATCAAAATGTTTTGGGTTTTGGTTTGTCTCTTTTTTTTTTGTCTTTTTAGGGTCGCACCCACAGCGTATGGAGGTTCCCAGGCTAGGAGTCGAATCGAGCTGTAGCTGCCGGCCTACACCATAGCCACACCAACGCAAAATCCGAGCTGCATCTGCAAACTACACCACAGCTCACCACAACGCTGGATCCTTGACCCACTGAGCAAGGCCAAGGATCGAACCCGTGTCCTCATGGATGCTAGTCGGGTTCATTAACCACTGAGCCACAACGGGAACTCCTGGACATTATCAAAATGTCTTAATTTGTGTTTCAAAAGACACCGTAAAGAAAATGAAGGGAGTTCCTCTTGTGGCACTATGGAAACGAATCTGACTAGTATCCATGAGGCTGCGGGTTTGATCCCTGGCCTCGCTCAGTGGGTTAAGGACCCAGTGTTGCCGTGAGAGGCGTTGTAGGTCACAAGACACAGCTTGGATCCCGCGAGGCTGTGGCTGTGGTGTAGGCCACTATAACTCTGATTTGACCCCTAGCCTGGGAATTCCATATGCCGTGGATTTGGCCGCAAAAAAGAAAAAAAGAAAAAGAAAGAAAGAAGGAAAGAAAGAAAGAAAAAAAAAGAAAAGAAAAAGAAATTGGAAGGAACCCACAGTCCTCCGCGTGGCGGCTGGAGGGACGAGCCGTGGTCTAGCCCCCTGCAGACCGCGACCCCGCAGTGAGCGGGGGCTCCCTGATGCCCCTCCGACTCAGGTGAGTCTGAAAACATCCCGCCGGGGACCCGGGCTCTAGAGGGAGGGCACCGTGTGATCTCACACGCGACATTTCAGGACAGGCGGCGGGGCCGCAGTTTCAGAAGCAGACTGGTTGCCAGAGGCGGGGCGGGGGGACCTTTCTGGGTGACCCAAATGCCCGGCTGGGCGGTCCCACAGCTGCGGCTTTGGTGCCACTCATCGAATCGTACAGGTAGGCTTGGCCACTTCCACCGCACGTCAATTCTGTTTCGTCACAGCTGACAGGCACAAATGGGGTCGGCCCCAGGGGGCCCAGGCCCAGGTCCGGAGGGGACGCGCACGTCCTCGGCCTGTTCTCAGCCTCTGCTGGCTGAGGCGGTGAGTGGCAGAGGGCTTCCTGGGGGACCCGAGTGCAGAACGAGGCGGACAGCGTTATGCCGCTGTCACTGGGCTGTCCCGTCTCCACCGCAGCCTCAAGGTTCCTCCGAGCAGGGCCGATGCTGTGGGTTCCCAGGGCCCAAGCACCAGTCCTGTAGAGGCCGCGCTCGAAAGAGAAGGCTCGCGAGTTCGGCCCATGGGAGACACAGGCCAGCGGACCAGCGGGGGCCAGAGTGCCTCGCGTCGCGTCCGGCTGCAGGGCTGCTCGCCGCCCCCATCTCCCACCCCGCCGGCTCCTGGCGCCTGCACCTGTTTTCTGAGGCCCAGGATGGACGGAGCCATCAGCGCTCCCTTCCTTCCACATTGCCTGAGGCTCACGGCCACCGGGGATTAAAGACAGTGTGGCCACCCCGCCCCAGCTGCCACCCTCCTCCCTGGAGAGCGGATCACACACACGATCACATGAGCGGACGGCACAGGGGAGCTCAGAGCCAGGGGAGGGCTGGGGTGGGGCCGGCAGCGTGAGCACTGAGCTGGGAGCAGGCACAGTTCCACGAGGTGGGGCAGACGGACCAGGCGACTGCGGGGTCTCTGATGCTGCCCCCCACCCCAACACCTCTCCACCTCTGGGCCCCGGGGAGCAACATGGGGCCCCCCAGCCTGCCCCCCGCCAGCCTCCGTCTCTCTCCTCCTCCCTGTCTGTCCTCCTTCCTCTTCCCGATACCCACACCCCGTCACAGCAGCGCGGGATCCGAGCCGCGTCTGCCACCTACACCACAGCTCATGGCAACGCCAGATCCTTAATCCACTGAGTGAGGCCAGGGATCGAACCTGCAACCTCGTGGTTCCTAGTCGGATTCGTTAACCACTGAGCCACGACAGGAACTCCTAAATGTTTTTTTTTAATTTCACTTTTAGCTTGCTCTTGCCAGCATTGTGTCCTGCAAATCTGCTAAATTTATTAGTTCTGGCAGTTTTAGTAGATTCCTTAAGTTTTCAAGTTCATGCCACCTGCGTATAGAGACAGCTTTCTTTTTTCCTTTCCGTCTAGATGCCTGTGTCTCTTTTCCTCGCCTTATGACCCTGTCCAGACCCCCCAGTACAGTACTGACTAGAAATGGCAAAGCGTGGACATTCCTGTCTTGTTCCTGATGTCAGGAGGAAGGCAGCTGGCCTTCCACTGTTAGTATGCTCTTAGCAGAAGGTTTTTTGTAAATGTTCTTTGTGAGATGGAAGAAATTCACTTCAGCTCCTAATTTGTTAAATGTTTTTTTTTGTTTCATGCAAAGTTGTATTTTGTCAAACACTTTCCCCGAGTCTATTGAGATATTGTGGATTTTTAAAGTCCAGTTGATACGGTGTGTTCTATTAATTGATTTTCCCACACTAAGCTAACGTTGCGTTCCTGGGATAGATACCACTTGGTCACGGGGCATCGCGGTGAAGGACTTGGCCGGCCAACCTTTTGCTGAGGGTTTTTGTGTTGCTATTCATAGGGCGTGTTGGTCTGCAGTTTTCTTGTGACGTCTTTGTCTGGTTTTGCTATCAAGGTGGTGCTGGCCTCACAGACGAGTCCTAACGTCTCCCCCCGCCCACCCCGGAGTGTTTGTGAAAGTCTGGCGTTAATCCTTCATTAGTGTTTAGCAGAATTCACCCGAGCAGCCATCTGGATGAGGGTTTGTCCTTGTGAGAATCTAAATTACCAGTCCAGTTTTCTTACCTGTCATAAGTCTGTTCAGATTTCTGTTTCTTCCAGTGTCAGTTTTGGCCATTTGTGTCTTTCGGGAACTTCTCCATCTCACCCACTTCCTTAGTTTGTGGGGTGCATGTGCATTCACAGCCGGGTCTTTTGCTGTCTTTGCTTTCCCCTCGGCCTCTCACAGGCAAACCAGCCTCAGGGAGCCTCTGAGACTGAGTCGGACCCCAGCCCTCCTCTGCGCGCCGCCCTCCGTGGGTCCGTCCCACCCAGTGGAGCAGCCAAGGCGGGCTCCCCACCCCACCTCTCCGACCTGCTCTCCCACAGGCGGCCGGCCTGGCTCCCTGAGCTCCCGCCTCCTGGCCCCTCCCCGGCCCCGGGGCCCAGGCACACTCTCCCCTCGCTCAGCCTGGAGAGGGCTTGCGAAGTTGCCATCCGGCGTCAGGCGACGCATTTGCCAGCCCCCATAACAAGTGCCGCCCGAGGGTGACTGACTCCCAGTCCTGGGGGCTGGGATCCGAGACCTGGGCGTGGGCAGGGCTGAGGCCTCTCTCCTGGGCATGCGGACGGCCGTCTCCTCCCGGGGCCCTCCCAGGGTGAGGGGGCTGCGGGTCTGTGCGGGTCTGTGTCCCGAGCTGCTCTTCCTGTGGGATGGGGCCACCTCCGTGACCTCACTACCCTCCTGACCTTCTAAAGGTCACAGGCAACACTCTGAGGGCCTGAGGGCGAACGCGTGAATTTGGGGACACAGCTCAGCCCATACCAGTCAGTTCCTCCGTGGGCCCCAGCACCACCACCCACCTCGACACTGGCAGCGCTTCCCAAGGGCTCCGCTCTCTCCTCTTCCACAGCAGGTGCCGGCTTCAGGGGCCCTTTCCATGCTACCTTTGGTCCGTCCCCCGGAACTCTGTGTCCTCAGGTCCCGGAATCTCGCCCTTTACCGTTCCAGCAGAGCGAAGACCCGGGGCCTCAGCGACAGTCCCTCCGTGCAGCCCTGCCCCCACCCTTCTGCCTGGCGGGGCAGGGGCCGCACCCCCGATGCCCCAGGATGGCGCCGCCTCCGGCCCTGTCCGTCCGTCCAGCCCCCTGCTGCATGAAGCGCCCTCCCGCTCCCAGCACCTGAAGAGCAGCGGAGAAGAGGCTCTGGGGAGCCCTGTTCCCGAGTGACCCCAAAGCCGAAGGGCACAGATTCCAGGGACAAGGATGTGGCCTGAGGACCCAGAAGGACTTTCCTGGAATTCAGAGGGGGGCGACCCTGGGTCCCAGGAGGTTCTGAGCCCGCCCCCAGCTCGGTCTGTGGATGCGCCCCCCCCCCGCCCCCCACACTGGTGGGAGAGTGTAGGGACCACTCTCGCTGCGGGGTCAAGACTGAGGGCCCCCTGGCCTTGCTCCCCTTCTGGGGTGGGGGTTGGGGGTGGGGGCAAAAGTGTGCGCAGGCTCCGTTTGCACCACGCGTGTATTTCCCTCAGCAAATGAGGAGTTAAAACACACAGGCTGTCGGGGCTGGCTGCACGTACTTAACACTGAGGAACTGCACTTAAAAATGCTTAAGAGGTTAAATTGTATGCATATTTTTAACCACAATTTAATTGTTTTTTTAAGGCTGAAAAATGATGGGAGCCTTATTCTTAAAAGCGGAGCTGTTGTTCCTTCCACCCCAGGGGGACTTGGGAGTGGCGGTGGGCGGCCTGCGGCCGCTGGGACACCCCAGATGCCGGCGCGCCGCGGGGTGGGGTGCGGGCGGGACAGCGCAGGAAGCCGGGGAGCCTGGCCCCACGGCTGCAGCGCGGGCGCTGGGTGCGGGGAGGAGGGGGTCGGAGGGCATTGTTTCCAAGCCGGCTCTCTCTATATTTGGAGCATTAATCCCATTCCTCCAGAGACAGCCGCGCCGCACGCGCCCTCCTCCCTCCAGGCGGGGGAACCAGAGCGGAGCGCGCGGCGCGGGAGCCCGTGCGCCGCGCCACCGCCACCGAGAAGCAAGGAGGTCGCAGGCCGCCGCGCTGGGAATTCCACTTGTCAGGCACACGCAATGATCGCAGGGGCCGCAGTTGCCACGGGGTATGTGCTTTTCTTCCTCCGTCCGTCCGTCCTTCCGCGCTGGCCACGCAGAGCTGCCGTAGAAAGAAACGCGGGGCAAAAAAGGCTCCCCACCCGCCTGATCATGGGCTTATTAGCACATAATGACGCTTAGGCTCCCGCGGCGGATCGCGGCTTAATATTCGATGCATTTTCCGTAAGACTGTGTGTCTGTTTGCTCGTGGAACGACATGCGGCTCCAGAGACCCCGGGGAGGTCCCAGCCCCGGAAGTGCTGCGCCGCGCCAAGGTGCCGCAGCCCCGCTTCCAGCTCGGTCTGCTCCTGGCTCATAGGTAATGAGACCGTTTATTTATGTTTTCAATTTGGTTTTTATTATTGTTATTATTTGTTTCTGAGAAGTACATCAAACATGCTCCTGTGGCCCGCACCGGGTCACATGGCCCAGACTGCAGGCAGAGGGCTTTGCTCTGCTGTGCACAGAAGAAAAATACCTAATAATCATGTTGAAGGTTAATAATTATGTTGAAGGTTAATAATTAAAGTTATAACTCAGTGGATGGAGCCCGTATTTCTTGGGGTTTGCCTGTTTCGTCACAAGGTAGGCCTGGCCGTCGTTCTCCACATATGAATAGCTTACAGATTTGCCTCTTTGCCATGTTCTGTTTCCCGGGAAATTGGTGTTAAATACGTGATTTCCTCCCCCTTTTCTTTTCTTCTTTTTTTTTTAAGGGCTGCACGCGCGGCATATGGAGGTTCCCGGGGTTGAATCCGAGCTGTAGCCACCAGCCTATGCCACAGCCACAGCAACGCGGGATCCTTAACCTACTGAGCGAGGCCAGGGATCAAACCCGCAACCTCATGGTACCTAGTTGGATTTGTTAACTGCTGCACCACGACGGGAGCTCCTTCCTCCCTTTTTTAAGACCCCTTCGTTTGCCCTTGACCTGACCCGCTTCCCAAGTCCTGCCTGTGGTTGGTGCTTTGGACGCCCTGGTGCCCAGCCCCAGCCCCGGCCGGGCCCTCTGTCTCCTCCCCAGGGCCCGAAGCGGGTGGAGCTCCCACAGGCTTTCCTGGAAGCAGCTCCCTGCAGTAAGAGCCGCAGGAGGGGTCTCAGACCACGGTTAATTCGGGATTCTTTTCGGCGACCTGAAGGCAGAGCCTTTTAGGGTTGGGTGCAGCTGTTGGAGGCCCTTGTAAAGGGCCAGATGCCATTTCTGTAGGGATGTGACTCTGATGTGGCTGGGCCTCGGGAGCTCAGTGGCTGGACGGGAGCTCGTCCAGGCTGCCCATGCTGGGAGGGTTCCCAGTCCAAAGCCGAGGGAGGGGGGGACCCGTGGCGCGCAGGGGTGGGGAGACACCCTTGCGGGGCCGGCCGGAGTGGGCTGTGCATTTGCTGGTCAGCCCAGTCACGTGAGGCGGCCGCCCTAGGGCCGCTGAAGATCCCTGACCCCCTCCTCCAGAGCGGTCGGCCCCTCCCGACTCGGGGAGCTGCTCTTTGCCGGGGCCACCAGCCCTGACACCTGCTGCACCTCTGGGCAGCCTTAACCCCACCAGCCCTCTCTGGGCTCAGGGCTCCCGTGGCCCTGTGGGCCCACCCCATCGCGTCATGGCACCATGGCCCCTGCGCCCCTGCTCCCCTGCTCTCTCCCCTCCCCGTCTCCTCATGGCTCCCCTTCAGCCACCTGCCCCCCTCTCTCTCGTGGGTGTTGGGGTGTCTCTGGTCCCCAGTCTCCTGGCCACTACACCCTCTCCCCGGGTGAAGAGTCCAGACTGACCGAGTTCCCGGGTCCCTCTCTCACCTGCTCGGGCCCCTCTGTGAGCCAGCAAACGGGGGTCAGAGGGCACACCGCCAGGTGGGTCTCGGGACTGGCCTGGGTCCAGAGGAGGCGGGGCTTCCCCCCAGGAGGGCTGGCCTGGGCGAGGCTGGGGGCCCATGGCCCTGGCCCAGGTCACGAAACGATCACAGCTCGGGGACGGGAAAGGGCTCAGTGTGGCACTGACCTCCTCTCTGGTGTGGCCTGGATTGTGTCCCTAGACTGAAGCCCAAACCCCAGCAGCTCAGAACGGGACTGCATTTGGAGACAGGGCCTTTAAGGAGACGGTTAACATAAAATGACCCAATACTGGGGTGGGGCCCTGATCCCACAGGCCTGGGGTCCTTAGAGGAAGAGGAGGTCAGGACGCAGTCACATGCGGAGAGCTGGTCCTGCGAGGACACGGGGAGCAGACGGCCGCGTCCACGCCCAGGAGGGCGGCCTCGGGAGGGACCAGCCTGCCCTCCCCCCGGGTCTCGGACTCCAGCCTCTAGGACGGGGGACAGTGACTGCCGTTTGGGCCGCCCCCTCTGCGGGCCTTTTGAGGGGCAGCCCTGGCAGAGTAATAGAACTTCGACTGATTGATGCAAAACCAACACCCAGGGCACATGGAGTCTCCCTCTGGGTGACGAAAATGTTCTGGAGGTGACGGGGGGACGGGGGTGCAGCGTGTGAAGGTGCTGAACGGTTCCCGCAGAAACAATCAAAAGGGCATACACATCTTACGTGATGTGTATTTTACCAAAGTAAAAAAAAAGAAATTGATATACAGAGGTCAGTTGTTTACATGCCTGCGGCAAACCGTTGAAAGTAAAATTTGGAAACTGATCTTTATAACCAGCATCAAAAGTGTCAAAGAGCGGGAGTTCCTATCGTGGCTCAGTGGTTGATGAATCCAACTAGGAACCATGAGGTTGCGGGTTCGATCCCTGGCCTTGCTCAGCAGGTTAAGGATCCGGCGTTGCCGAGAGCTGTGGTGTAGGTCGCAGACGCGGCTCGGATCCCGCCTTGCTGTGGCTGTGGTGTAGGCCGGCAGCTACAGCTCCTGTTAGACCCCTAGCCTGGGAACCTCCATATGCCGCGGGTACGGCCCTAAAATGACAAAAAAGACAAGAAAAGTAAAATAAAATAAAAATAAAAATGGAGAAATATACCCCACGTATGGGCCTTAAGACGCAGTTCTATTAGGGTGTCAGTCTCCCCAAATTTGCGCTCAGTGTTTTACACCAGATTTTCATGGAATGGTTCTAATGTTTAAGCAATAAACTGGATCTGGAGTTCCTGCTGTGGCTCAGCGGGTTAAGGACCTGACCCAACCTTGTCTCTGTGAGGATGCGGGTTCAGTCCCTGACCTTGTTCAGTGGTTTAAGGATCTGGCATTGCCGCAGCTGCAGCTCCTATTCGATCCCTGGCCTGGGAGCTTCCATATGCTGCAGGTACAGCCGTAAAAAGAAATAAGAAAGAAAGAAACAGGACTGCTGCTGTAGTTTTCCAGCTTTAAGAAATTAAGGATGGTCTTTTGTGTTCCGGATTCACGGAGCATCTTCACCTCTGAGCTCTTAGTTTTTTTGGCCATGCCTGCTGCACGCGGAAGGTCTCTGGCCAAGAATCGAACCTGAGCCACTGCAGGGACAACACTGGATCCTCGACCCACTGAGCCACAGGGAGCCGTCGCTTGTGAGCTTGTCAGGAACGGATGGCGTTACAGTCACCCTGGGGGGAAGCGCCCCGCGGTGGAGAGGAGGTCCCGTCCTTACAGGGGCGATTCTGGACCCCTGCGCCCACCCTGCCTCTGTTTGGTGTTTTGCTTGAGCGAGCTGGGATCTCCGTCTACCTCCACGTGGGCAGGTGGTGGCGAGATTCCAAACACGGGCCAGACACTGAGCTCTGGGGCGGAGGCCTGGGCACCGACCACTGCCCGCGCTGTGCGCTCTGCCGCATGTGGTGCTCCCCGCCTGTGGGCTCGTGCCGTGGAAGCAGACTGAGCCCGCAGCATGCGGAGGTTTGCATCCGGTCTCGGTCCAGGCGGCCCTGTGGTTTTCCCTTTCACATTCTTTTTCCCTGTGTGTGTCTATGAGACTGAGCGATTTTTTTTGCGTCTGGGCATGTGACCAGCTATGTCTGCACGTCTGGTTGTGGGTGCCCGTGTTTTTATGTCTGTGTGTATTAGCACGTGTGCCCGCGTGCGACTGTGCGCGGCCGTGCATCTGGGTGTGTGCTGTGTGCATTACTGCATGTGTCTACGTGTACGATTGTGCAGGGCCGTGTATTTGTGTGTCTGCGCATATTGCCGGTGTCTGTGGGATATGTGTATCGCTGGGCGTGCCCATGTGTGTGATTGTGCATGAGCCTGTGCTTCTGTGTGTCTGTGCGTGTTCCTGGGTGTGTGTGACGGTGAGTGTGTGAATGCCGGGGGGCTGCGGGGGGGGGCTCTGCGTGCGGGGCGCTGGTCCCACGGCGGGGACCTCACTCCATCTTTCACCGCTGGAACGCGCCCCCGAGAGGGAGGCACTGCCTGCTTTTCAGACCTGCCCCGGGGGTCTCCCCAGTGTCACTGGCGGGCACGTGGCCACCAGGACACCACTGCGTTCATCATCTGGTTTTCTGCCCCTGTGGGTCCCCTTCAAGAGTCAGTGCCCCTAGGGTCTGTCTTCGGCTCACAGGAGACACCCCCAAATATCGGAAGATGAGTGAACAAGTCCATTGCATCTCACGTTTCCTAGAAAAGTGTCCGTTTCATCGAGACCTTCGGCTCTCTGGGGAGAAACTCGTGCAGGAAGCTCTTGTAATTCTTCTGTCCTTATATCACTTGCTGTCTTGTCTCTTCAATAACCATCATTTTGTTCCAGAGTCCAGCTTTGGGTTTCTCTGAGGGGGTCTCCTCGTCGATTTCCTGTTTTATCAGTTTCAGCCCGCGCTGGGTGAGCCCTCCCCTGGGGGCACCGGCTGCTGGCGCCCCCGCCTCTGCGCTTCCCCAGTTCTCCAGGACGCGCCCGCAGGTGCAGCTCTGCAGCTGCCGAGGAGGGGGGGCCGTTTCCAGGCAGCCTGTGGCTTTGTCTTCAGCTCCTCCTTCCCCAGAAAGTTGTTTAGCAAGGTCTCTAAAGGTCCTGGGAAGTGAGGTCAGGTGTAACTGGCGCCCCTGCGTGCGACGCCGAGTGAGGCCGGCCCTCCTGTCCCGTCTCCTCTGTGCACAGTGACCCCACGCTCAGCTGGCCCTCTGCCCAGGTAACTCCAGCCCCAGGGACCCACTCACCTGTCCATGCTGGTTTGGAACTTCTGCATCGAATAGACGCTGTCCGTTCTCCTTGGCGGCTGCATTTAAAGCCTAGTGGAAATGCTGGAAGGTGTTGCTCTGTCCACACCCGGAGTCGCGCTCCTTCCGGGAGTCAGGAGCTGCCTGCCCGGGAGGACGCCGATGCGCGGCTGGAGGCGAAGGCAACGCGCAGGCTTCTGGTCGGCTGATTGCGGGTTTGGATTCCCTCCCGCACCCGGTGGGCGCCCGTCTCCGCGAGCTGTGGCCAGCCAGCGTCCTCGCTCTCCTCGGGAGCCAGAGAAGCCACCTAACGCGGGGTGCGACACCTACCCGCACACACGCGAGCGCACACAGACATACTACGCGTTCCAGGCACAACCGCGTTCACTCGAATGCACACACCTGGCAGGTGCTCACCCTCGCGCACTCGCGATGGTCCCGCGGGGGCAGGGCTTGGCCCCTTCTGCTCCTCTGCGTCCCTGATGCCAAAAGCAGGGCATGCCGAGGACACGGAGCGTACGAATGGAGCTGCAGACACCGCGCTGAGAGGAGCAGCGTGGACCCACCCGCGCTGAGGAGGTGGCAGCGCTGTCCTCTCAGCCGCACTGCGGCTTCTCCGTCCACGCAGGGGGCTGGGGCGGGGCCATTCCTGCTGGCGGCTGACGTCCACTGCCCGTCCAGATGCCCCACAGGGCCCCGGGGAGTGTCAGTGCTGGGGACAGCTGTGGCCACGTGGACAATCGCCAGCCTGGGGCACACTCTGAAGATGGCGCCCAGGGACCAAGAGGGGGCTGCGGGGGCACCAGGGCCGCGGGACGAAGAGAGGAGGGGAAGGGCTGGCGGGTGGGCTCAGAGAAGGGAGATGGAAAAATGATGTACACGGGAGTGGCCCACGGCAAGTGGGGGAGGGAGACAGAGACAGACAGAGACAGACAGAGACAGACACAGAGAGAGACAGACAGAAGAGAGGGAGGACAGGCGAGCGGCCGGCGCTGGCGGGGGCGCGGGGAGGCCGCTTCCAGAGCTAGCGGTGGGGGGTGAGGGGACGGGAGGACCTGGGGACCTCGATGCCCGCCAAGGTGAAATGACGGCAGGCCCGCCCCTCCTCGGGGCTCAGCTCTTCTTTGTCCTTGTAACGGGCGCTACCATCGTCCTGCAGCCACGCCGCCTCCGCACAGGCCGCAGTCCCCGGGGCCTGCGGTCCGGGCGCTGCCTCCGAGGAGCCACCAGGGGGCAGCGGGGACCGGGAGCAAGGAGGCGGGGTTTCGGGATCTCTCCCTAGGAATTCTTCCTAACGTTTTTCAAAGGAAGATGAAACAGAATAAAAACCGCGCTGGGGAGAGAGGGGTCCCCGCCGATGGGGACGAAAGTAACCCTCCCTGTGACGGGAAAGGGGGTAGTGACCGCAGTAGGGGGCCGGCCCTGGGGCTCCCACAACCCTGCACGCACCGGCTCGGCAAACGCCAGAACCGGGACAGACACAGAGTTCGTGTGAACCGGCAGGGCCCCAAGCACAGAGGCTGAGCTGTCCGCTCCAGAGATGGGCTCCGATCTGCGTCCTCCTCGTCCGGGCGGGCACACCGGCGCCGGCCGGCTGGGCGGAGACTGACGGTCCTAGTGGACCACCCGCCTGGGCGCCTGCACGCGCCACACCCCGGCCGCGGCACTTGCCTGAGGAGCAGGGTCACGGGGGCGCCGGCAGGACCCTTGTTCCCCACCTTCTGCCTCCGCGGGGCTGTCCTCCGCCCGAAGGAACTTTCTGGAAGAGTATGTGCCCAGTGTGAGGCAAGCACACGCACATTTCGGGGTGCGATCTGCATTATTAGCATTCTCTCCACCACCGCCTCCCTCAGGCTACACCGCGGGCGGAAGGAGAGGCTTAGCCTGGCCGTTTCCGAGCTGGGACCCCACCCCCGCGGCTTCTTTCCTGCGACCCACGTGGCCCCCGAGCGCGCCCGAGTTGCAGGAGGTGAGCGGCCGGCCACCCCTGAGTCCCGCGCAGCCGCCACAAGCAGCGCGCAAATAATTAGGGCGCTGGGAGCTTTGCCTTGCAGTTTGTACTTTTAACTGAGTGGCTTCCAACACCTGCACGTGCGCCTCGTGCTCCTCCCAGCGGGGGCTG
>PVHT021183728.1:28524-68545 GCA_004024745.2 Catagonus wagneri
TCCCCTCCCCCCCTCCTTTTTCTGTCTCACGAACTGGAGATGGTCCAGATACGAGTTCCTTGAGATGACAGACAGAGGAAACATTTTAACTCGAAGGCTCAAAGGCATAGGGAGAGAAATGAAAGCTCCTCCCATATAGGAAAAAGGGGGGCATCTCCCCCGCCCCCCGCCACGGTCACTCCAAGGTCCTGGTTAGCGGCTTCGGGAGCCCCTTGCCCAGGGACTCGGGACTCGGTTTCTACGGAAGGAGCGTGGCCGGGGCGCGGGGGGGCACCAGGGCGCAGGTTCTGCCCGCCCCGGAGGGAGGGAGTGTTCTGGGCACCTGCCTGCAGAGGCTGACCCAGTGGTGGCCGGCCACCTCCCGCCTGGGGGGCAGGGCCCTGGAAAAACCCACCAGGCCTTCGAGGGACACACCTGCTCCAGGCTCGGTGGCTGTCACAGCAGAAAACCTTACTGTGCACATTTTAAAGGTCATGGCCTTCTCTTTAACTTGACCCTGGCATGAATCCTGCCCTCCTGTGATTTTTTTTTTTTTGGCCTAGAAGCGTTTTTTCCTGGAGCGTGCCCTCGCGTGGTTTTTGGGCAGCCAGGTGACAAGCCAGGTGGCTTCTTTGTTGAAACGTGGCATTCCGCACTCTGAGAGCGGACGCCTTGTGCCGCCCGCCTAGGGCCTCCCAGGTGCCAGGCGGGGCCCGAGCGTGGGGCTGTGTCCTGTTCCTCGGATGATGTGGGTCCCTTTTTTTGGTGGAATAGATGCAGGTGCTGGCACGCCGGGGGCACTGACCGCGAGGGTGAGGGGCCCTCCCTGTGCTGCTGGGTCCCCGGGAGGCGGCACAGGGAGCAGCGGGTGGAGCTGAGCAGCCGGCCCGCCTCTTAGCCAGGCCTGGACCTCGGAGGGCGAAAGGCGGTGCCCGGGGCCTTGAACGGGTAAGAGGAGGGGTTACCGATGTCACTTTGGTTCAGGACAGAGAATAACATTTGTTTTGACGGAGGTTTGCAGGAACGCCGGGGCCTCCGAGGACAAGGACAGATGGCTGCAACAACAGAGGATCCGGGGAGCTCCCGTCGTGGCCCAGCGGAAACGAATCCGACTAGGAACCATGAGGTTGCGGGTTCGGTCCCTGGCCTGGCTCAGTGGGTTGGGGATCCGGCGTTGCCGTGAGCTGTGTTGCAGGCTGCAGACGCGGCCTGGATCCTGTGTAGCTGTGGCTGTGGCGTAGCCTGGCAGCTGTAGCTCCAACTCAACCCCTAGCCTGGGAGCCTCCATATGCCACACGTTTGGCCCTAAAAAGCAAAAAAAAAGAAAAAGGGGGGGTGTATTCAGCAAATTTGCAACAACTAAGCACACCGCTCCGCTTTCCTATAAAAGGGCTTTGCCAAAAGCCGTGGGGGAGGGGAGCTGGGTGTAAGGCCTGAGCCACCTGCCTCCGGCCGGGCCCTGCACTAACCCGTCCCCTGAGACTTGGGCTCACGCGGCCTCACCGCGGGGCGGGCTTTCGGGCTCGTGTTCCGTCAGGGTCTCACCGGTCCGGGGTGTGGTCAGTCTCTTCCATTTTAGAATTTAGCCCTTTAACAGTGTGGACTGGCGTCTCACTGAGGCCATACTTTGCATTTCCCTGGTGCCTAGTATGTCGGGCATCTTTTCACAAGCTCATTTGGTCACTTCTTTCATGAAGCGTCTGCCCCTTTTAATGGGTTGTTTGTTTGCTGGTCACTTAAAGGGCTCTTGACATGCTGCATATAAACCGTTTCTCAGACACATGATGTGCAAATATTTTCTCCTGGTCTACGGCATACCTTCTTATTTCTTTGACATTGTCTTTCGAAGAGCAGAACTGGTTGAATTTAATAAAGCACAGTTGGGAGTTCCCCTCGTGGCACAGTGGTTAACGAATCTGGCTAGGAACCCTGAGGTTGCATTCGATCCCCGGCCTCGCTCAGTGGGTTAACGATCTGGCGTTGCCGTGAGCTGTGGTGTAGGTTGCAGATGCAGCTTGGATCCCGCGTTGCTGTTGCTGTGGTGTAGGCCGGCAGCTCCAGCTCCTGTTAGACCCCTAGCATGGGAACCTCCATATGCTGCGGGTGTGGCCCTATATGCTAAAAAAATAAAATAAAATAAAACACAGTTTACCATTTTTTCTCTTACGAACTGGGCTTTTGCTGCTGTAGCTAAGAAATCTTCACTTAAACTCAAGATTACTGGTTTCCTATTTTCTCAAGGAATATTCACATTTTTACGCTTTGCACATGGATCTATGATTGATTCTCAGTTAATTTTCCAGATGATGTAAAACACCCAAAGTTCCTTTGTGGCGCGTGGAGACCCAGTCGCACGTGGACACGCAGCGCTGCCTGTGGAAAGACCGCCCTCTCTCCAGGGAATTGCCTTGGCATGTTTGCCCAAAATTAATTGATGGAGCTCTGGTTTCTGGGCTGACCTGTTAGAAGCTTGGAAGTTGCCGTTCCGTCCTACCCAAAGTAAAGAGCTGGACAAACAAAAATCAACCACTCTTCTTTGATCCGCAGAGGAGCGAGGTCATGGGGCAAACTGCTGCCCCCAAAGCGGGCAGGCAGACAAGCAGGAGCTGGGGTTTCCTGGCGCAGGGCTCCGGCAGGCACGGACGACTGCCTGGAGGCCTGGTGTGGACAAGCCTGGGGGGTGACAACTCCAGGGGCCCCCACAACGGCTTGGGGTTTATCCAGGAACACCACCGGCTTCTCCCAGGAGACAGTGGAGAAAAAGTGCCCTGGGGGGCACACTGCGGAACGACAAAGGGTCAGGTCTCCGAGAGGACATGACTCTCCTTAATGCGTGAGCACCAGACAGCAAAGCATCGCAACGCCAGAGGCAAGAACCGATGGAGGAGTTCGTGGCTCTGACCCCCAAGGGCCATTAGGTAGCTCGGGGGCCCTATCTAATCGGCACAGTTAAGCAGAAGCACAAATAAAAGCTCATTGTGTTTCGTAGTTATTGTTTGATCTGCAAACTTCACATCGAAAAGTGAACCGCTTAACACTTACCTTCCAATCCACTTGTGGGAAAAGAAGGCTCCGTATCACGTGTTCAGACACCACTCAAATGTGCGTCCCCTTCGCCCGCACCCCCACCTGGGCCTCTGGTGCCACGCGAAGACTGGTGTTGGTGGCAGAATCGGCATCCTGGGGGAGGGCCAGCGGGCATCTGGGCTTGAGCCCCAAATCAGGGCCAAGTGTTCTTCTGAGCATTAAACTTTCTGAGAAACGGCTTCTCTCTGGGGGAAAGAAGCAGAAATGGGGATGGGCCGGCGGCAAAAAGGGAAAGAGGAGAAGAGAGGGAGGGGCAGCCCCACACAAGTTCCAGCACCGGGGCCGCCAGCCCAGCAGGGCAGGGCCAGAGGCCAGAGAGTGGAGGCGAGGCCCCCAGAGCACACGGCCAAGCTGCGAGCGCTTCATAAAAATCTCTGTAATCTCAGCGATCAGCAGGGCCGCAGCCACCAAACGTGCAGGCAGTGGGTCAGGCCTCCGGCGTTATCGCTGCAGTGGCTCGGGGCGTAGCGGGGCTGCGGATGGACTCTCTGCCCCCCAACCCCCAGCCCCACCGGGAACTTCCACGTGCTGTGAGTGCAACCAAAGAAAAAGGAAAAAAAAAGAGCTTCACTTCTAAGGAGGAGGAATAAAGAAATGCTCTTAAAACCGAAAGCTGTTGGACCTGCAGGGAGAAATGGACGAGCCACTGTGACAGTCGGACCCTTCAGCCCTACCGGACACGGACAGACCCAGCCGGGTGAACGCGAGGGCAGACGAGGCTGTGCTGAACTCAGCCCCACAAGCCACCAGCTGGATTTATCTCCAAGTATTCAACTCAGGCGATGCTATTGTAAATGCTACTGTTTTTAATTTCAAGCTATGATTGTTCCCTACTAGGATCTAGACACGTAACCGATTTTTGTTTACTTCCCTTAGCTCTGCAAACTTCCTAACCCACTAATCAGGTCTAAGAGCTGTTTGCGGGTTTTGTGGGCTTTTTCACACAGACGAGCGCTCTGTCTGTGAAGAAAGACAGTCTTTCAATTGCAGTGCCTGGGTTCTTTTTCTTGCCCAGTTGCCTCGGCTACCGCCTCTAATCCAGGCTGCTGTGCCCGGCGAGAGCAGACATCCTGGAAAGCATTCCCTGCTTCACCACCAAGTGTGATGCCAGCTGCATGGCTTTTTTTTAGATTCTATCAGATTGAGGGAGTTCCTTTCCATTTCCATTTTGCAGAGAGTTAATAAATAGGGTGGAGTTCGGGTATTGTCAAATGCTTTTTGTGCCTCTATTGGGTCAGTCATCTGGGTTTTTTGTTTTGTTTTTTCTTTTTTAGTTAATGTTGTAGATTGAATTGTATGCTGATTTTCAAATGTTAGACCACTCACGCATGCCTGAGATAAATGGCACATTTTCCTGATAAATTATCTTTCCAATGTATTGATTAATTCAGTTAGCTACAAATTTTACTAAGAATTTTGCATCTAGGAGTTCCTGTCGTGGCTCAGCGGAAACGAATCCCACTAGAAACCATGAGGTTGAGGGTTCGATCCCTGGCCTCGCTCAGTGGGTTAAGGATCTGGTGTTGCCGTGAGCCGTGGTGTAGGTTGCAGACACGGCTCCGATCCTGTATTGCTATGGCTGTGGTGTAGGCTGGCAGCTGTAGCTCCAATTAGACCCCTAGCCTGGGAACCTCCCTGTACTGCGGATGCAGCCCTGAAAAGCAAAAAAAAAAAAAAAAAAAAAAAAAAAAAAAGGGAATTTTGCATCTAGGTTCATGAGGTGTATTGGTCTGCAGTTTTCTTTTAACATCCTTGTCTGGTTGCGGTACCAGTGTGATGCTGGCCTCATGGAATGGCTTGGAAAGTATTTTGTCTTCTTCTCTAGAAGAGAATTTGTATAGAATGGATGTTATTTCTTTCTCAAACATTTGTAGAATTCACTGGTGAAGCCATTTCTGTCTGGAGTTTTCTTTGTGGAAAGGTGTCTAATTTCACGGATAAAGAACTGTCCAGCTTATACCCATTTTTTCTGAGTGAGACTTTGTTTTGATAACGTGCGTCTTCCCAGGAATCTGTCTATTTCGTTCCATTTCATTTAAGTCCTTCACAACCATTCCCTTTTCTTTCTTTTCATATCTGCAGCACTGTAGTGACGCCAACTTTCTCATTCCTGGTATCGCTAATTCGCGTTTTCCCTCTTTTTATCCTAGTCTCGCCAGTGGTTTATTGATCTTCTAAAGAAAATGAGATTTTTGTCTTTCTGACTTTTCTCTGTGGTCTTTCTTTCTTTCTTTCTTTTTAGGGCCTCACCTGCGGCATATGGAGGTTCCCAGGCTCGGGGTCTAATTGGAGCTGTTGCTGCCGCCTATGCCAGAGCCACAGAAACACCAGATCCGAGCCGCATCTGCAAACCTACACCACAGCTCACAGCAACACGGGATTGTTAACCCATTGAGCGATGCCAGGGATCGAACCCACAACCTCATGGTTCCTAGTCGGATTCCTTTCTGCTGCACCATGACGGGACCTCTGGTCTTTCTGTTTTCTATGTCACTGATTGCTTCAATGACTTTTATTTCCTCCTTTCTTTCTGCTTACCTAGAATTTCATTTGCCCTTCTTTTTCTCACGTCTAAAGGTGAATGCTGGTGTCAGTGATTTTCTAACACAGGCACAGATTTCCCCTGCGTGCTACTTTAGCTGCATCCCAGAAAATGAAACACGTTTTTATCTTCATTCAATTGAAAATGCTGTCTGACTTTCCTTTGCTTTCCTCTTTGAACATGGGTTATCCAGTTATTTAGTTCGTAAGTATTCTGCAGATTTTCCAAATGTCTTTTTTTTTTCTTTTTAGGGCCACCCCTGAGGCATATGGAAGGTCCCTGGCCAGGGGTCCAGTCAGAGCTGCCGCTGCCGGCCTACAGCAGAGCCACAGCAATGCTGGATCCGAGCTACATCTGCACCCCACGCTGCAGCTTGCGGCAACACTGGATCCTTAACTTCCTGAGCGAGGCCAGGGATGGAACCAGCATCCTCATGGATACTAGTCAGGTTCTTAACCCACTGAACCACAACAGCAACCCCTCTTCCAGATGTCTTTTAGTTACTGATTTCTAATTTAATTCCAGTTTGGTCAGAGCATACATTTTGCACAAGTCGAATCATTTTAGACGATGACCTGGCCCAGAATATGGTCTGCCTTGGTGAATGTTCAGCATACGCTTAAAAATGTGTATTGGGCCATTGTTGGATGGCGTGTTCCTGATACGGGTCAGGTTGTGCTGGTTGCAGTACTTTCCTGGTCTTTTATCCCTTAAGAGGTTTCTATTTGTTCCACAGAATGGGGGGTGGGTGGGTGGGTGCTGAGATCTGTGGCTACCGCTGTGCCTTCATTTCTCTCCCCGTTTCTTGTCCAGTTTTGCTCCGAGCATCCTGAAACTCTAAAACCAGATGGGCCAGCCCGTAGCATCCCGCTGTCCTCGCCGTCGGTTTACATCCTTACCATCTGAAAATGACCCGCACTGCCCCCGGCCCTTCCCAGGCAAAGCCTTTTGCGTGCTCTGCTCAGCGTCCTGTTGGTTATGTGGCTTTTTACTCTGATGGTGGAAACAGGAAACTTCCTGGCCCTGTGGGCTCCGTACCATCTCTGCAACCCTTTCAAGTGGGCTCTCCTGCCTCACAGTTTCATCCCATGAGAGCCCGAGTCTGCACTCAGCGGAAGTCTCGGGGGGCAGCCTCCGCAGACAGCATTGCCGTTGCTCGGGGCAGGCACCACCCTGCGGATGCCAGCTTGCCAGCCCTCCCCAGACTCCCGCCCACAAGCCCGCACCTCGGTCACCGTCCCTGCGTGGCAGCCTGCAAGCTCTCTCCGGGCTCAGCAGCAGAGGCGGCCCTAGGGCTCAGCCCACTTGTTCCCTGCCTCACAGGGTCCACTGTCTTAAAAACTGCTGCTCACTGTACTTTGTGTGGATTTTTAAAATTCATACAGGATGTTCTGCAGACACCTGCTTTGTTGCTTCTCCCTGTTGCTCTGTGTCCATAGTGTGTGTGCGCTCCGTCTCGTACGGATCCATTCCCCTAAAGATGCGTAATTAGGCTACCAACTGCTGCGACACAAACAGCTGTGCCACAAGCAGCCTTGAACACGTCCCTCGTGGGTCAGCGGGAGGATGTTCCGGAAGACACGGTCAGGGAGCGCTGAGGGGCGCGTCGGGCTCACCAGGCAGGGCTGTTACGCCCCAGAGCGCCTCCGCCAGGCACTCTGTTCCCACCTAGCCCGCTCTCCCGCCCTCCCAACTGCAAGGTGCAAGACGGTGGGTGTCTCGTCACCACTTCCTTTTACTATGAGCAAGTTCAAGAGCCCCTTTCTATACCTGTCAAGCGTTTCGACTTCCCCTCTTGGAATTAACAGTTTACAACGTCTGCTCATTTATCACCTGGCCTCCTGTTTCCCTGTGATTTGTGGGCGGTGTTTCTGTACTGGGGATATTAATTACTTGTTGCCGTCACTGGAAACATGTTCGCTGTTCACCTGCCCAATACCCTTTCTGTCAGGCAGACACAAAAGTGTGTGTCCTGGGGGACTATGCTGCAAATTAAATAACACATGCAGAGCGCTGAGATCAATCCCCGGCCCATAGGAAGCACGCCAAGGTGTATTTACTGTCATTATTACACAAGAATCCACCCTGAGACGCACAAAAATGCTGTCCGGGACTCTTGGTATGTCGAGATGTCCAATGAATACCGGAACCCACGGGTGCCATTATGAGCTGTAACCTGGACACGAGGCCTGAGGAGAGCCCGGCTGCCGTGACAACAGGGAAACGGGCTGGAAACAATGAGGGTTCCGCAGGTAGATGACATCACTCAGATGACACACAGGGTTGGGGCTCTGAATACGGCGCTGGGTCTCTGGGCAAGTGTCACTGGTCAGGTGGGGGAGCGGGTGTTAAGTTAGAATTCCCTTTGCAGTCTACACTTCTCAGTCCACAGAGATACACCTGGCTGGACCCCTGGCCTCCAGCTTTGTCTCTCCTGCAGTTCTCCTGCCAAAGACGCCGTCCCTGCCCACCTCTGTGACCGAGCTGCTCCACGCCGTAGAGCCCACGATGGCGGCTCACCGTTGCACCTTGCTTTGGTCCCCAGCGCCCACTCTGGGGTTGAAACCCCCTCCTCTGGCCCACCTAACTCTCACTTTTCCAGCCCAGCACCTCCCTCTGCCTTTCTCAGGGCTATCGGCCAGCGCCCTCGCCGTCAGGGGGTCCTGGCCTGCTGAACATCCTGTCCTCACGTTGAGAGGCCCTCACCAAGCGTGTGTCCCTGCATCAGACGTGGGATTCCCCGAATCTCTGCTCTGGCTCGGACCTTCCAGATGGATCAGCGGAGACAGGGCAGCCCTTCCTGACTTTATCCGTTACAAACACGACGCAGATACTGAATTCATCCAGCAGTCACTGAATCCATCCCATCGGGACTTGCTCTCTGCTCGACACACGGGAAGGGTCCAATTTAAGTGTTTTCATCCGTACACACAGCCAGTCGTTCTAGCACACCTGCCAAACTGTACTTCCTGTTCCAGCCCCTCCACAGTGCCCACGCTCTCGTATAAGTTTTCATAGATTATTCTCCAACCGTCTCAAATAAGCGAGCTTTGTAATGTATTCTGATACCTCTGAGGACAGTTTCCGTCCCTCTCCTGCTTGTCCTTTTCCTTTTTCTAGAATGTTCTGGCTGCTATTCAGCCCATGTTCTTCCACGTGAAGGTAGCGAGCACGTCTTTTGTGGGGCAATTTGGAGGAGACCTGCATGTCTCTGACCCTCGACCTCCCTATCCATGAGTATGGTATATGGTTCTCAATTTATGCAGGTCTCCTTTAATGTCTTTCAATAGCATGTTATAATCTTTCCGTAACACTTCTTAAAAAGCTATGTTTTTATCTCTTTTCTTTTGTTGCTCTTTTCAACGGTGTTTCACGAGACCGTATGCTCTGGTTATTGCTGATGCCTTCGGCACGTGTACAAGAGTCTCCATGGGGCCTCCCAGAAGCTCTCCCGCCTTCCCTGCCTTTCCCTGTGCTCCAGGCAGCCTCTGTCTCCAGACGCACGGCTGGGTCAGGCCGAGGGAGACATCTGTAGAGACCAGAGCGGGGGAGAGAGAGCGCAGAGCGCTTACTCACCCAGGCCCCTCTCGGCAGGCCTGCGGTTTGGCAACGGCCTCATCCCTCTGCCAAGGAAGTCTCTTCCTCCGATTCCTGTGCCCTCCTGTTGTCCTTTCGAGGTCTGGAGTGGTGTCAGCGTCCCGAGGCTAAAAGTCCCTCGGTGTGTCACCAAGCCTTGCTTATTTGCCTGCCTCCGCCCTTCACCTCCGAAAGTCCCTCCAGCGAGGCTTCTGGGCATGCCACCTGCTCCCTGCTGGGCCCCTGACAGAGTAATTACTGCCAGAAGCAAGGGCCCAGAGAACAGAGCCGAAATGGGATTGCAGAACTGGGCTGCCCCTGTATTTGCTGAGGGTGGGGAACCCCAGCGCTGGGATCTGCACCATGCAGGGGCACCCCATCCCTCCAGTTACCGGCAGTGGTGCCATGGGATGTGGTGCCGGGAGGGCCGAGAGACAGGCGGTCCAGTGGGTGGCATATTTAGTTGCTATGGTAAACGGGAGGGGGGGGTGTTACAGATCATGCAGGGGGCTGGCTACTCCGGAAGGCCCTGGAAAGTGTGCACAAAGGAAAAGGGCACTTCTAGCCTGGAGTGCCTCCGTGCCCTCCGGTCAGACGGCCGCAGCACACATGTGATTCGACAAGGTGGGGCTAAGCACTGCTGCGGCTAAGCACTCCGAGCCCCTGCACGGGGAACTAGGAGGGCATTAGAAAGGACACCTCATAGGATCTGGGCTTTTGCAGGCGATTCTGCGGGGCTCTGCTGTGGATCGGATGCTATTTAGAAGCTTCTTAATAATTCCTATCTAGGAGAGACGACTGGAGGGAGGTTAAAGCTGGAAGCTGGAAGCGGCGGCCGTGAACCAGCTCGGCTGGGAGGCGGTGGCTGAGAACGCGCATGTTTCTTCCGAGTCCCCACATGACCGGAGTGGTCAGCGGCCCTGTCTGATGTCGCCGCCCGAGAAAATGCTTCTGTCCACAGTCGAACAGCAGGCCTGGCCGAAGCCGGCCCCTCCACGTCCTTCTCGGAGGGACAACCGCACAGCCCCGTGGGGACTGCACGGACCGCCTCCTCCCGAAGCCTCCAGGCAGGTCCCGTCGAGGCGCAGGCAACGAGGTGGCGTGAGGAGCGCCCACCCGTCGCAGCACCGCAGACGCACCCGCGCCTCTCAGCTCCGGGCCTGCGCTCTGCGCCCCGCCCGCGGCTCCACCCGGGTCTGCGGGGCCCGGCGCGCGGCCGCCCGCGAGCATGCGCACACGGCCGGCCCGGGAGCCATTTCGCGGGGCCGCGGCGCGGGGGCAGCGACCGCGCAGGCGCCCGCCGGGAGCGTGCGCGCGCGGGTGCGCGGCGCCGGAAGGGGCGGGGCGGCCCGCGCCTGCGCAGTGGGCAGTGCGGGGGCGGGGCCGGCCGTCAGCTGACTGTGGCGGCGGCGGCCTCGCGGGACCACCGTCGGGAAGCCGCTCTGCGCGGAGGGTCGCCAGCGCGTCAGCTCTCGGAGGGCGAGGCGCGGGGCCGGCCACGCCATGGCGACCACCGTCAGCACGCAGCGCGGCCCGGTAGGTTTCGGCTGGGAGACGGGCTCCGCGGCCTCCGGGCGCGGGGGAGGGCCGGACGCCGGGCTCCGGGCGAGCGGTGGGGGGTGCCCGGGGTTTGGCGAGTGCCCGCACCCGGCGGGTCCCTCACGGGGGAGGCTCCGCACCGGGCGGGTTCCCGCTGGGGGAGGCCCGGCATCTGGCGAGTCCCGGATAGGGGAGGCCCGGCGCCCCGTGGGTCCCCGAAGGAGGAGGCCTGGCACCCGGTGGGTCCACGGAATGGAGGTGGCCCCGAATCCGGTGGGTCCCCCGAAGGCACCCCGTGCCCAGAGTGTCCCTCTGTGGAGGAGCACCCCGAGGCCTGGACAGCCCCCTGGCGGCGGAGGCTCCCAGGCCCGGCTGAGCCCTCCGGAACTTCTCCAGTGACGAATGAGGGCTTGGGAGCTGGGAGTGCCCTTCTCCTCCCAGGCCTGCCTCCCTGCCTCTGTTCTGTGTCCCCGCACAGCTTGCGGTCACGGCGGGAGAGCGGTGTTCCGACCGGGTGGGTCCTCGTGCGCAGTGAGGTTTTTATCACAGCGGCTTAAAAGGTACAGTGGACGCCGCCTCGGTCCTTGGGACCTGGCACTGGTGCCTTCACTCGGAAAGCCCACTGCTGAGGCTGCGTCCACGGCCGCCCAGGCTCCTCACCCTTGAACCCAGCTCGGCAGGTCTTGTTTGTGCTTCTCCTGGCTGGACAAGAACGCTCTCCTGAATTTGCACAAGAGCTAGAAGGTTCTTCCGGAAGCCCTTGGGCACAGCTGCTCTTTCTGAGTGGCTGACCGAGACCTGAGAGCATTTCCTAGCAGACCGCGGTGTGGAAACGCCCCAGCGTCAGTAGAGAGATTGCTGGAACTTGAGTTCCAGCGTTTTCATGTCTGTCTTCGCCGCATACAGTGAGTTACAGCAGGTTGCGTGTCCACAGTTTCTCGTTTCTAGGCAAGCGGCTCATCAGAGAGGCACGGGGACCAAATTGGCGGTCCCCCCGGGAGCAGTGACACAATACGCAGTGGTCGGGCAGCCCGGCGCCCTCCCTGGCCTGTCACGTGAGTGTGGCGCCCTCTGGAACCTCACGTGGAGGCGAGGGGCTGTGAGTCAGGGACGGGGCCGCGGCCACTCGGACGTGGGGCCTGTGTTGATGACCCGTCTGACCAGCCAGCGTGGTGCTTGCTGGCGTGGCCTCTTGCAGTGTGCTCACGGCCCTTCTCTCGTGCCCTCCACAGCCTGTGCTCTCTCGGGGAGGTTAGTCCCCGAGCTGCCAGGGCCTTCCCGGGGACAGGCGCACGGGGCGGTGATGCACAGGAGCCGCATGGGCGGAGAGCGGTGGCCTGCCCGGGCTGGGGTTGGCGTGAGCAAGAGTCCTGGAGGGCGTGAAGCGTGACCTCAGACTTGGGGGAGGAGGTCGGAGCTGAGCGGGGGCGGGAGCCGCGGGGTGTTAGCCATCGGAGTGCGCACATGCGCCCCCGCCAAGAGCCACACTCCTCATTTTCACACCTGTAGGTTTTTTTTGGCCGCTGACCTATGGAAAACCAGACCACACTGTTTTTGCTCACCTCCTCCAAATTACTGAAGGTAGACACGGTTTAGTACATTTATTGCTCGAACGTGTGACTTTTTAGTTGTCTGTTAATACTCTGTACGTTTCCTGCGTTGTTTCTCTTACTGAATTTCTTACACGGTTCTCCATTTTACACACCACAGGGGTTTACTCTTTGCCATTTTAGGCTTTAGACATCTGCTGTCAGAAACTGTACTAATAGCAGGCTGTGACCACGCTGTGACAAACAAGTCCTCGTGAGCAGTATGCGTCATTGCAGCCGTCTCGGTGTGGGCACGCCCCAGCAGTCGTGAACTTGAAGTCTGGGAAACATTTAACTGCTCTTTTTGCCTGTTCATTTCTGCCGCTATGTTGAACTAGCTGAAGTATCCGTGTTGCTGTCATAAGCAATTTTCCTGTTTTAATAACTTAAGCGGTTCCATACGTGGAAGGTAAAGTTAAATGGAAATTGGTACAGCACTGTAAATCGAGTATACTTCAATAAAAATAAGTAAAAGCTTCCAAAAAAAGAAGAAGGAAAAAAAAACGGTAGACGGGGGTTGGGGGTGAGGGGCTTCTGCAAGGCCAGGAAGGGTGGCCAGTGGTGGTGCCGGTGCCCGAGCGGCCAGCAGGTGTGTCAGCCTTGAGGGTGATCTGGTGACCACAGCGCACTTTGTTTATGTTTTTGCTGGCACACACCGTCTCGATTGTCCGGCCCACCCCTCCTGGTTAAGCATATTCATGAGGCCTTTTTGGCCGTTGCAGGGCTCTTCCTCTTGTGGTCACTAGGGGCCGGTGGCGGCCTCTTCCTTTACCGGGGAGCACGGGCTTGGTGGTGACTGGGCCCTCACCGCTGTTCCCTGCGTGGCCTGTGGGCAGAAGCTGGGGGTCCAGCGGGTGCTGCTGAAGGGAGCGTTTGGCAGACCTGGCTGGACAGCCCTCCCGAGCGTCACCCCTCTGCTGGAGGGCGACGGGGCTCAGCCACGGCCCACTCAGCCGGGCCCCCAGGGCCTGGACTCATGTCCGCGGGACCACTTGTTGGGGGGGAACAGGCAGAGGCGCTGGGCATGTGCACGGGGTCCAGCGGGCCTGGGGAGCGGCCCCTTGTCCTTGAACTGGGGAGCTGCAGGAGGTGAGAACTTGCTGAAATTCTGGGAGACGTGATGTTTGTGTCTTCAGGAGAGTTTTTCCTGGAAAGGCCACCGAAGTGTGTCCAGCCCTGTGCCGTTGGCCTGCCTTGAGCACAGCTGGCGTTTCTGTCTCGTCCGCAGACTATTAAAGCGCACCCAGTCGGCACCCCGGGAGTGGCCGAGTGGGCCCCGCCTCGGCGGTGGGCTGGGCGGGGAGGGAGGTCTGGGGTCCCTCGCCTTAGACCCCCTGCTGCGTGTGCCCTGGGGAGGGTGGCCAGGGCCGGTCAGACGCTGAGATGTGCGGTGTGTCCCGCTGGGTCGGGCCGGGCTGGGCCCGCGCTGGGAGAGGCTGCTTGATCCGCGGCCGCTCCTCTCCGTCTCGTCTGCCGCAGAGGCCCCGCTGCGCCCGTGGCCCGTGATTGCTGATAACTGTTGCTGAGTCCGTGCCGTCCCTGGAATGGCAGAGGGTGACGCGTGAATTCTGCCACCTGCTCTGCGTTTACTCCCTGGGACCGTGTGTGTGTGACAGCGACGCTGTCAGGTCGCTGTGAGGTCGTGAAGGCCAAGGCGGGCGCTTCTTCTTTCTGCTCGGTCTCCGCCGTCGGGGTGGGGGGGTGGCCTCTCCCCACCTGTGCCCGGCTTCCTCTGTGTCCCGGCCTCTCTCCGGGTCCTGAGGCCGCCTCGGCGCTTCGGGAAGGGCCCCTTTTCCACGTGCGGCGACCGCCGGCCAGGCAGGGCCTGGCTCTGCGGCGCTGGTGGCTTTTTTTGGTCTTGGTCTCTGTCCTTCTGAACTGTGCATCCGCTCGGGCTGCCGTCAGAGCTGGAGGGTGGGGGGACCTGACCCGTCCGTCCTCCCGTCTGACGGAGCATGTCAGTGCCTTCCTTGTGCTGTGCACACGTGCCTTCCTCCCGGACGTGCTCTCTTGTGTTTGGACTTGTTGGTTTCTTTTTCCCGCCTTACTTTCTTTTGGTTTGATTAGAGCTTTTTAAGTTCCATTTTTCATTTTCTGTTGGTTTGGAAAACATTTTGGAATTCTGTTTGCGTTGTGGTTATCCTGGAAATGTTACGTGCAGACCTATTTTATCAGGCTCTGAGATTAATCATTATGAACACCCCCCACCCGTCCACCCGCCCCCTCGGGCGGCCTCTCCCGGCTGCGCTCCTGTGTGCAGCCCTCCCAGGAGGGAGAGTGTTGTCTTCCAGGCCAGAGTCTCTTCAGATGGCTGCTTACGCCTGCTGCTTGCTGTCAGCTACCTGCTCTCAGAAGCAGAGTGTCTTGTGTGCAGCTTCCTCTGTCCCCTCACCGGCATCTCTCCCTGGATTCTGAGCCCCCCGCCCCGCGCCCCCATAGGGAGGTCCCTGTAAGTTCCCCCACTTCTCGGAGGCCTGGGCGCCTCCCCACAGCCATGCCCACCTCTTGCTGTTTATTTTTGTTTCACTGCCAGCTGGACGATGGAGCTGGGAGGGCTGTTGATCGTGGGGACCCCAGGAGAAGGCTGCGCAGGTGGTGGTCAGGGGGTGTCCTGGGACTTCTGAAAACAGCCCGCAGGGGGCACAGCAGCCCCCTCCGCCTGCCTGGGGTCCCTGTCTTCACCCAGGTCCCCCGCCCACGTCGCAGGGACTCTCCTCCCAGGCTTCCTTTCTGAGCTCCAGGCCTTGCCTTCCGCGGCTCGTGCGTCTCCCGAGAATGTTCCAGACGAACATTCTTGAGAATGTGCATACGAACCGGCTGCTTCCTTCCTCTGACCCACCGGTGTGGAGCTCCCGTGGCCCTGCCCTCCAGCTCTGCAGCGCCCACGCCCGCCACACTTGCCCAGCTGGTCCGCCTGCTGTCACACCCCAGTCGGGCCGGGCAGAGCCAGACACGCAGCGCAGCGCACGCGGCTCCCCACGGCCTCCCCGCGGCCTCTCAGGGGCAGAGCTCGAGCCCTCGGGGCCTTGGCCACCCCTCTGGCAGCCTGTCCTCACTCGGCTGCGCTCTCCCGCCCTCGCCGGCTCCTCCAGCCCCCTCCCCACCATCCCCACCGCCTGGTGGGCACCTCACGGTTCTTTGTGACTGGCCGCTCAGGTCTCTGCCAGGAGGGACCCCTCCGGCCTGCACCTGCCGGGGCCGGGCAGGACAGAAATGGCGCAGAGGAGTGGGGAGCGGCCTCTGCAGTGTCACTGCCCATGGCCGCGGGGTCTGTCCCTGGTGCCTTCAGTGTCGGTCACTCCTCAGAGTAACAAGTGAGGGTTTGGTCTGTGTGTGCCCACCCCAGGTGAGGCGTCCCAGGGGTTCTGGGTGCGGCTGCCTTTGGGTGGGGCCGGGGGCCTGGTGTGGCGGAGACTGGCGACTGGCGTGTCCCGGGCGTCTCGGCCCTCCTGGAGGGGCCCAGCCCACAGGTGTCACCTCGGGCCTTCTTGCAGGGTGTGTCGTCAGCTGCTTAGCAGCGCCACACTCCTGGGAAGCAGAGGGCCCCCAAGGGAGGCACTGTGCTCCTCTCGCGGCGACCCTGGGCGGGGCTGCGTTAGGCGCCGGCCCCGAGCCTGGGCTGGCTCCGCTGGGTCTCCTCTCACAGTGCAGAGCTGGCCCCGGACAGGGTCAGGTGGGCGCACGTCTGGCTTTTAGAGAAGCAGCGGAAGCCCAGGCTGTGGGGGCAGGGGACCCCCTGGGGCTGTGGCCCCAGTTTTCCCCCAGTAGCCAGGCCTCCCATCGTGGTCCTGGGCTCTGCTTACACCCTGGCCCCCAGCCTGTACCCATCCGGCCCAGGGGACAGCAGCGTCGCCATCGTCCACTGGGTGAACACCAGGTGGGCCGGCCGGCCTGGTCTGCTCGCCGCTGCCGGTGGAGCCCAACCAGCTCTTGACTGGCTCTTGTTTAGTCTCCTGCAGTTTTCTTTGGGGACCTGGCGCTGTCCCCGAACCCTCAGCTCGGGCCTGTCCCCAGGACCTGGCATTTGCCCCAGGCCATCTCTCCAGGGCCAGGTCTTGGGGGCTTGTTGCTAATCTCTTGGCTTCTTTGGGGCGTTTTTACGTTGGAGCCATTTCTCGTGGGGGCGTCGCCGGTGTGTCAGCCCGGAGGCTTTGCCGAGTCGCTGCACAGCCGGGCTGCAGTCTCCCCGTTCGTCTGTTTGAACGGTGCTGCTGGCAGCTGCCCTGGTACCAGGAAGGGCTTAGGGACACGCCAAGAGCCCTGAAGCTCAAGGACTGCCCTAGGCCTGGCTAGGGCGCAGGACCGGCTTCTAGGGCAGAGATGTTTTGGGGTTTCCACGGGCCCCGCTGTGCGCTGTGTCCTGCTCCCAAGCGCGCAGACCCTGGGAGGGGCCGGCAGGCTGGAGACCCTGGGCCGCGGGCCACTGTCCTGTGGGCGGGGAGCCTGGGGTCCCAGCTCCGCCTCCCTGCGTGGAGCTCCCGCCGCCGCGCCCCGATGTGCGTGCTCTTCTCCCACACAGGTGTTCCTCGGGGAGCTCCCGCAGGACTTCCTGCGCATCACGCCCACGCAGCAGCAGCAGCAGATCCAGCTGGACGCGCAGGCGGCGCAGCAGCTGCAGTTCGGGGGCACGCTGGGCACCGTGGGCCGTCTCAGCATCACCGTGGTGCAGGTGGGTGCGGCGTGCCTGGGCGGGGTGGGGCGGGGCGGGGCGGGGCGGGGCGGGGCGGGGCTCCGGTTCTCAACCACGTTTTCCACGAGGAGCGACGTGCTTTTCTGATTCCCTTCCTGCCTGAAGCCCTTCTCCGCTGGCCGGATGGGCGGCAGGTGCTGAGGCCCCAGGGTTCTGCTGGGAAGAGTCGAACCGCCCGAGGGGCACCGAGTGCTCTGTCCGGGGCGGGGGCGCCTCCCTCCTGGCCGGTCTCGCGGGCCCTCGGCTGGTGGGGGAGGCGCTGCCGCCTGCCCTGAGCCCGCCTGGCCCCGGTGAGAACCAGTTGGCGTCCGGACGGAAGGGGCGTCTCTCGCTTTGGCCGCGGGGGAGACAGAGCCCGCCTGTCCCCAGCAGAGGCTTGCGCCGCGCCTGGCAGGTCGCCGTTCGCAGCGAGCGAGGGTGGTTTTCTGTAAAGGCAGCGCCGTCCCGTCAGCGTCACGGGAGAGGAGCCGCTCGGGAGCGAGCGGAGCAGGCCTGTGTGCCGTCTGTGGTGCGGGGCCGAGGCCGGGCCGCGGAAGAGGGCGGGGAGCAGCGGGGAGGGCGCGTCCGCCTGGGCCGGCGGCTCGGGTGCAGGAAAGGCCCGGCTCAGGGCGCGGCTCGCTCAGAGCGGGGTTATTAGGGGCTGGCTCAGTAGATGCAGGAGTCCCAGCGTCCAGGCGGGAGAGGTGAGGACGGGCGCCTCGGAGCTGCGGGGCAGTCGGGCCTGTGTCGGAGGCGAGGACCGAGGCGGATGAGCGCGTTTGTGCGCGTGTACTTGACGCCGCTCTCGCTCCCCGTCCCGAGCAGCCCTCTGGCTTGAGTCGGGCCCAGGCCGATGTGAGGTGTGGGTGGGCCCCTCGGCGTTGAGAGGCCCTGCCCCAGGCCCTGGGCAGCGCTGGACGGGGCCGGGTCGACCCCGAGGCGCTCCCACGCGTGGAGAGAGGCCGGAGCCGGCGTGGTCGCTGTCCCGGGGCAGCGCGCCCTTCGCGCCCTCCGCGAGCTCCCCCGGGAGGGGCCGTGGAGACCGGGCCCTCTGCCCGGCAGCCTCGTGTTGTCCTGAGCGTCAGGCACGGTGCCGGGCGCTTCGTGGCAGAGGTGCCCGCCGAGCCCAGACTTGCTTCCCCCTCCTGGGCCCAGAGTGTGGTTCTGCTCAGGACTGGTTCCGGAGCCCCTCGATACGAGGTCCGTGGTTGCTCGAGTCCCTCGTATAAAACGGTGCAATTTGAGAGCTCCCTGGTGGCCCAGGGGTTTGTAAGGGTACAGCAGTGTCGCTGCCGTGGCGTGGGTTCCAGCTCTGGCCTGGGAACTTCGAGGATCTTGTGCAGCCAAAAATACGGCAGCAGGATGATGCGGCCTCGTGTGTAACCTGTGCCCGTGCTTTCCCCTTCACTCCTCTCCGGATTTTACTCCCTGTGTCTGGCACCGCGGGCGTGCCGCGGGTAGTCGCTGGTGTGCAGCGAATTCCGGTTTTACTATTGGGAACTTTCTGGAAATATTTTTTCCATAACGTGTTGCCTGTGAGGTTGGTTGAATCCACAGATGTGAGTGCTGACTGTACAGTGTCGGCTGAGGTCGGGGGACGGGCGCCTGGAACGCACCGGAGTGGGGCTGGGGGCGACCCCGTGGCGGCCCGAGCGTCCGCTCTGACGGCGCCTCACCGGCTGTTTCAGGCCAAGTTGGCGAAGAACTACGGCATGACCCGCATGGACCCGTACTGCCGGCTGCGCCTGGGCTACGCCGTGTACGAGACGCCCACGGCCCACAACGGTGCCAAGAACCCGCGCTGGAATAAGGCCATCCAGTGCACGGTGCCGCCGGGCGTGGACTCCTTCTACCTGGAGATCTTCGACGAGGTGAGGGCGCGGGCGGCCGCCTGCGCGAGCCACGCCGTTCAAGCTCCTTTGGCCACTTGGCCGCTCCAGAATGTGAGACCTGGGTGTGCACACGTGGCTTTTTATGCCCTCGTGACAGGCATGCTGCGTCCGCGGCAGCAGTGAGAAGCACACGGCCCCTGTGGGGTCTTTAGAACTTAGGTTCAGATCTGTCCCCACCGTGGCAGGTGTCTGGGACCCTGTGTCCAGAGTGTGGCTGTGTCACCCCGACCAGGCGGGTCAGGTGGCGGCCGCCAGGTGTGGCGTGCGTCGGGGCTGGTGTGCACTGCAGCGGCCTCCTGAGTGTCCTTCTGGCCTGGCGCTCTGAGGGCGCTCTGGGGGTTCCCCCTCCCGAGGCTGCCTGGGGTGCCCCTGGTGGCTGTGGCCACCGACGGGCTGGGAGGACCGGGCTGGGCCGCAGGGCCGGGAGGGGGCTCGCGGTTCCCTGGGCTCTGCCCTCCTCCCCGTTGCCTCCGCGGCCCGGGGTGCAGGGGAGGAGTGGAGAGGCGGGTGGGGGGTGTGACGGCCATGACCCGCGGGAGCCTCCCGCCCCTTGTGGGGTGGCGGTGGGGGGGCAGCGGTGGGGGGGTCCCGGACGTGCATCTCCCCCCGCCCCCGCAGCGGGCCTTCTCCATGGACGACCGCATCGCCTGGACGCACGTCACGATCCCGGAGTCGCTGAAGCAGGGCAAGGTGGAGGACGAGTGGTACAGCCTGAGCGGGCGGCAGGGCGACGACAAGGAGGGCATGGTCAACCTGGTCATGTCCTACACGGTGAGCCCGGCGCCTGGGCGGCGCAGCCGGAGGCGGGGCCGGTGTGGACTGGCCGCCCAGCCTGCACGGCCCCCGCCGTCTGGCCTCTTGCTTCAGCCCTTCCTCGGGGGCCGGGCCCTCTCGGAGCGGGTCCCCACGAGCTAACTCTTGGGTGGTTCACGGTGCCCCGTGGCAGGTGCTCCCGGCAGCCGGCACCACCGCTGCTTAGCCAGGCGTCACGGGCAGACGGCGTGGCTCGGGCGCGACCCTGGGGCTGGAGCTGAGCTTCCCTGAGCGCCTTCTTTCTCCCTTGGCCACGCGGTGGGCCTCCTCCTGCGCCTCCAGGCGTCGCCGGGACCCTGGGCCCCAGGACAGCTGGCGGGCTGGAGGGCAGGGCCGGTGTGCGTGTTCCCCTGTGAGCCTCCGCCCTCCGTGTGTTGCAGTCGCTGCCGGCCGCCGTGGTGATGCCGCCTCAGCCTGTGGTCCTGATGCCCACCGTGTACCAGCAGGGCGTGGGCTACGTGCCCATCGCAGGTGCGCGCGCCGCTCCGGGCGGGGGGCGCGGGGGGCTGGAGCGTGGGCTAGAGGCCGGCCTTCTGCTGCGTTGGAGTTTCCACGGGCATGGAGGAGACAGGGTTTGTGCTTCCCAAAGTGCTGGCACAAATAAGCTGAGGAAGCCGAGAGGTGTGGAGATGGCCTTCCCGCAGCGCGGGGCGTCCTCCGCTCGCGTCGAGGAGCCGCGAGCTCTGGCACCGCTGTTCCTGTCGTGGTGTTTGCCTCTGGGAAGTGCTTGCACGCTGGTGGGCTCCGAGGCTGGACTGTGACCTTCTGCCTGAGGACTTTTGAACCTTAATGTAGCCTCTTGGTCAGCTCCACTCTGTCTGCACCGGGAGCTGGCCCCAGCCGCCCACGCTGACGGCCTTAAAACCAGCCGGACTCGGGTGAGCGCACGAGTGTCCGAGCAATGCCCAGCTTGCCGAGCTCACTCACGGTGGTGGATGCATCCCAGAGCCTCAGAACAGGGGGAGCTGAGGACGGAGAGGCCCCCAGTGCAATCTGGGACCCCTGCCTCGGCACCTGCAGGTGGAAGGGGACCACCAGGGGTGGGGGCATCTCCGGGTCCCCGAAGTCCAGGGATGCGGGCTCAGGAGCGGGGCCACCCAGCAGCGTTGTGTCCTGCACCTGAACCTGGCCGGCGGGAGCCCCTGAGTGCAGCTGTCAGCCGATGCTTGTGGGGTGAAGGTGTTTTGTTCAGAATTTTCTAAGGGGGTCATTTTCGTTGTCAAGTGACGTTTTTAAGAGATTTGAAATGTTTGGTAGGCTTCAAATGGTCATGTTGGGGCTGGTTTTTGTCTTGGCCGCCCCGAGGCAAGGGAAAGTTCCTGGGCTAGGATCTGCTCGGTGCTGCAGCTGCGGCCATGCCGGGTCCTTCACCTCCAGTGGACTTTTTAAAATTTTTTTTTTTTTGTATTTTTAGGGCCACACCTGTCGCATGTGGAAGTTCCCAGGCTTGGGGTCAAATCAGAGCCACAGCTGCCGGCCTACACCACGGCTCACAGCAACGCTGGATCCCCAACCCACTGAGCAAGGCCAGGGATTGGACCCACGTTCTCATGGATACCAGTTGGGTTCATCACCACTGAGCCACAGTGGGAGCTCCTGATTGTGCTTTTGGGTTTGTAAGAATTACAAGTTTCCGCCCTCCGTTCTTTGTGAGGCGTGTCTAGCTGGGAGTCCGCCGCAGCTCTCGGGGGCGTGGGCGCTTTCCTGGGGCGCTTTCCTTGGGCTTGTCTGGGCTCCCGCGGGACGCGGTTTCAGGGCAGGGAGCTGGGGCTTAGACTCGGGCTCGGCCGCCAGGCGCTCAGTGGGTTTCCCGGCGATCCAGACGCCGCGAGGCTCTTAGTTTTGACCCGCGTCTAATGGGGGCGGCTTGGCGGGAGGGGCGATGCCAGGAGCCCCACGTGTACCGTCAGGCTGCGCCTCCAGGGCCCGCTGTCACCTGGACGTGTTGTGCGCTGGGCAGGCGGCCTCACGGGGCTGCTGCGCCCGCTGAGGTCTTCTCTCCTCGTCACTGTCCCCTGGGAGGTGGGCACAACGCCGGGGGGGTCGGTCCTGGGACACGTGATGAAGGAGACGGAGCCAGAGGGCTCTTTGCTGTTTCTTCTCGGGTGTGGAGGGCGGTCCCCTGGCCTCCGGTGCTGGGAAGTGAGCACCGTGGCGCGTCTCGGGGCCCAGAACGCGACAGGGCTTGTTTTGGGCTTGCCCCCAGCGCCCCCCGACTGAGACGCCGGGCAGGGCTGCGAGGCGGGTGCTCACCCCGGCCGCCCGGCGCCCTCGGGCCGGCTTCTGGGCTATGCTGGGTGGGGGGGCCCGGGGAAGCCAGTGGGCGTGGGGCCTCCCCCGGCTGTGCTGCCCACCAGCCGCAGCCCTTTCCTGAACGTGCCCTCTGCTTGCAGGGGTGCCCGCCGTGTGTGGCCCCGGCGTGGTGCCCATGGCCCTGCCCCCGGCCGTGAGCGCCCAGCCCCGCTGCAGCGAAGAGGACCTGAAGGCCGTGCAGGACATGTTCCCCAACGTGGATCGCGAGGTGATCCGCTCCGTGCTGGAGGCCCAGCGGGGCAACAAGGACGCCGCCGTCAACTCCCTGCTCCAGATGGGCGAGGAGTCCTAGGCGCGCCGCGCGCCTCGCCGCCTCTGGCTGCCCGCCCGCCACGCTCCCTGGGAGCACCGCCCCCAGCAGATGCCCGCCAAAGCAGCCCGCCCCTCTCCTCGGCCGTCTGTGTAGCCCCCAGTCCACACCCTTGTTTGGGATGCATGTGGTTTCGGTTCCTGCAGCCGCTCTCCACGTGGTCGGGGCGCGTGGGGCGGCCTTCCTCCCGCTCCTGGCGGAGAAGAGCCGACACGCGCCGTGTCCTGTGTGCACACGCCCACCTGCCCACCACCCAGGGTGCGTGGCCCCTCCTCGCTGTCCCCAGAGTGTCCCCCAGGGCTCTCATGCTGAGCCTCCGGGTCTGACTGACGGCCGGCAGTGGCGTGACCCTTCAGAGTAGACCCGCCAACTTCAGGCGCCTAGAACCCAGTAGCAGCTGGTTTAGGTTCCCTCTAGGACGTCCACACTGAAAACGCACCTCCGTCCCCACGCGGTCTCTGTGGGCTGCCCGCCAGTGTCCAGGCCGGCCTCGGCCCCGCGGGCCGGCACGCGCACGCCGTCGGCTGGGCCTGGGGGCGGCGTCTGGAGCCCTGTCCGGGGGCCCCTCTGTCTGTCCTGTCTCGCCGACTCCGTGCGATGCTGTTCCAGGCCTCCCCGTGACTGGGGCCTCTTTGTATCCATTTATTAAAGGGCGTTTAGGAACTCTCGGCTCGCTACTGACGTTGCTTTGAGAAAATGTTGGGCCCCAGCGCCGTGGACCGGTCTGGGGACGTCCTCCTGAGAGGCAGGGGTGTCCGTGCCCTGCTCCGGCCACGGCCCTGGCCCTGGGACAGGATGGGTGACGCTGTGGGGACGTCAGCCACCCGAGACGTGTCCCCAGACGACGCGCTTGAATAGAACACGTGCGAAGGACGCGGTCACGGAGGTAGAGCCCCACAGTGTGGACGTCTGCGAAGGGGCGGCCGGGGCAAGTTGGAATTAAACTTGGGCCTTTCCTGACACGTAGGTCAAGTGCGACACCAGCCAGAAGACGCTGCTGCCTCCTCCGGGGGCTCGGTGCGGGCGGCTGTCCTGGGTGCCTGCGGGGTGGCGAGCGGCCGGTACCACGGGAGCCTGTGCCACAGCCGACCCCTCAGATGCGGGAGAGCAGTGGTCATGGGCTGCTGCCCTGTACTGGGTGGGGACCCTGCATGCCGGCTCAGCACGTCCAGCCCAGCACGCCCGGCTCGGCGCCGGCCGCCGCCGCCCCTGCCTCCCGCACCCGCAGCCCCCAGCACGCCGGGCCGGCAGAGGGGGCCGTGGCTTCAGGATGGCCCAGACCTGCCGCAGCCTGTGGCCGCTCTGCTGCTTCACTAGGTTGGAGCGAGGCCACATCCTGCAAACCAGGCTCCCCCTGTGTCGCCTGCTGTTCTCAGTCGGCGCCCAGCGTGGGGCAGCTCCTGGTCACAGGCTGTAGCCGCTTGGGCCACCGGCTCGGGCGCCCGCAGCTGCTGGGGCCGGCGGTCTCTGTGCTGGTGGGGAGGGGGCGCTCCTGTCCCCCGCCTGAGACAGGCGCCCACGCAGTTGGCTCCGCGGCGCTGGCGGAGACCGTCGTCAGCGCCCCGCGTTTCTCATCGAGCTGTTGGGGCCCAGGGTCCGGATTCCTCTTTGTAAATTACATTTCTACTTCTCAGCTTCTCATTTAATAAACGGTCTGTGTGAAAACAGAGACGTCACGTCGCCCAAGGAGCGCCGCTTTTGTCCTGAGTGTTTCTGCTTGGCTGTGATAGCGGGCCAGCGCGGCGTCGGAGTGCGTCGCCCGCAGGCCGGGCACAGGGCTCAGGGCTCGGGCTGCGGGCAGGGGCCGGACTCCCAGCAGGAGCCCGAGGTCTGCCCCGAGTCGGACTTTGGTTCTCCGGTGGGAATCCCGGAGGACAGGCGGCGGGCGCCGTGCTGTAGCTCCCAGCCCTCGAAGCGCCGTCCCCCGTGTCTGTCCCGTTGGCAGTTCTCCATGCCGTTCATACCTGGGGCAGGACAGAAGCGTGGGCAGGAGTGTTTCCCGTTCATGAACCCCCTCTGGGAGCTCGGGCTCTGGGCACCGGGCCCTGTAGCCCGCGGGTGGCTCCCCGCACAGCAGGAGGGAGGGTGCCTGCGGCCCAAGTGTCCGGCCCGAGAGTCCGCAGGCATTTCTCCAGCAGCAGCGCTGGCCGAGTCGCTGGGAAGGTGGCACAGTCGGGGGGGGGCGGGGTCCCTGCTGCCCTCGGTTACGCCCCTGCCTCCCAGTCCCCGGGGATCCCCGGTGTCCTTCCTGCCCCTCCCCTGGGTCACAGTGGGAGCTTCGCCCGGCAGTGGCAGTGGAGGGAGCCGTGTGCACGTGGTCAGATGCGAGGCGGAGCGGGCACTCCCAGGTGTGCCCTGCGTCCCCCGGCCGTGGACGCGCTGGCCGAGGAGGGGGTGTGCGTGCAGCGCCTGTGGCCCAGGAAGCGGCAGGCGAGATGCACGCTTGGTAGATGCACGCTTGTTCTTTGTGGAGAACCCGTGCTGGCCCCCGGTGCCCGCTTAGATGCTCAGACACAGGGTGGCCCCGCAGGGGCCTAGTCGGCCTGCAGGAAACAGCCGCAGGGCAGGGCCCCGAGCAGCACAGCTGCCGGCCTCCCAGGAGCAACACGGACAGACCTGCATAGAACACCGAGCGAGGGTGTTAGAAATAGCCCCGCGGACACGGAGAAGGACGGCTGGAACTGTGAGGAATGACAGTGACGTCGCTGGAGCGAACCCCGATGGACAGGCTGTGAGCAGACTGGACCTTGCTGAGAGCTCGCGACCCAGCGGGGCCGAAGAAACCCTGTGGGTGCAGCACCCGAGGCGCCTCTGGGCGGGACCCCGAGAACCCCGGGAAAACGGGGGAGTGCGCCTGAGCGCTAGGGGCAGGCCCGGCCTGGGCGAGGGGCCGCCTTAGGCGGTGGAGCTGCAGCGGGGGACAGGCCCACCACGGCCTCAGGGTGCTGCTCGGTGCCCGAGGCCCCGCCTGTCCTGGTGTGGGACATCTGCCCACGGCTGGGCACAGGCTGGGTACACGGGCGCCGGGCGGATGGCCGACGTGGGCCATGGCGGTGCCACGCTTCCATCCTTTGTGTCGTGGGTCAGAGGTGGCCCTGCTGTCGGCCGCCTGACCCCAGCGTGGTTCTGGGGGGTACTGGGCCTGAGTGGTGCCTCCTCAAGGGGCACGGCCCCTCCTACCGCACCAGCTGTCACTCGTAGCAATCAGCGGGCTGTCCTGCTGGCGACCCCGCCTGTCCCGTGCAGTTCTGCGTTCCAGGGCTGGGAATGACCGTGGGTGGCTGAGTGGCCCTGCAAGGCGCAGTTTCAAAGGAGCCTCTGTTGTTTGGATCAGCAGTGGCTGTTCTGCCCTGGGATGAGTGACGTAAGCCCCTCGGGTGGGGGCACCGCTGCCCCACGCACTTGCCCTGGTGCCCCCGGGGGAGCCCAGCCCCTCCGTGGCCGGTGGTTCTGGTCTGAGGACCGTGCAGCTCCGGACATGGCGGAGGGGCCCGACTGCCGTCTGTGCCGCTGTCCGGTTCTGCTCTGAGTACACGTCCCGCTGGCTGCCCGTCCAGCTCGCCCCCACTGGCCGCCGCTCAGGGCGTCTGGTTGCCTCTGACCCCTCTGCTCCTGTGGGAACCTCGCCCCATCCCCGCCCTGGCCGTCAAGGGGGCCGATTCCAAAGCAGCCCCTGCCTGCGGTTCTCAGCCCTCGCCTGGGGTGGGCGGGCGCCCCAGGCCTGCCAAGGAGGCCAGACCCTGACAGCCCTTCCCAGCACCTGCGCAGCCGTTCTGGGCTCTCACACACGGGGACCCCGCTGGTTCCGCCTTCCAAGAGCCAGCCCGGCCGCCGGGCGCTGGCGCCATGTCAGGCTCCCTGTCCAGCCCCCACCACGTGCGGGTTTGTCAGGCCTCCGAGGTGCTTGCAGCCACGCACCCCGGCCCCATGCTGACCCTGCGTCCCGGGCAGCGAGGAGTTGGCAGGTGTGGCCCCTCCCTCGGGCCTGGCATCAGCAGATGGGCTTCCTGGGGTGGCCGCTGCTGTCAGTAGCCTTGAGGCCGGGGCCCAGCGCTCCGCCCCGCCCTGGGACACAGGACCACCGCATGTCCCCCTGACGTCTGGAGACCTCGGGGCGGGCCCAGCGCCCAGCAGCTCTGCTCCTTGCGTCTCAGTCCCCACACTGCCAAGGTGCCCGACTCTCGCCCGTGTCCTGACTGAGCCTGCAGAGGGGGGACCCCGGGCGCAGGAGGCAGGGTTGCTGCGGGGCGAGGTGGGGGCTCACGTCCTCTGTGATCAAGACGCCCCGGGCGCCACCTCACCTGGGAGGAGGCTGGAGCCCCTGCGAGGCCGTGACCTGCACCTGCTGCCCCCCACAAAGGTCCCCCAGACGCACTGGCCCCCCTTCCTCTGCTCACTGCCCCTGCCCACCGGCGCCCACACAGGCGGGCTCCCCGCGCAGCGGGTGCTGGCTCGGCCCTCGTCAGAGTGGGGGATGGATGCGGGAGGGGTTGCAGCCCGGCCGGCTGTCCCCGTGTGGTCAGGCTGGCGCCCCGGGCAGGGCCCCCGCAGTGCGGACCCTGGGCCGTCCCCCTCATGCTGGTGGCTTATCACCCCGTTTCTTCCATCCTTACCTTCAGAACCCCTGGACTGGGGCCGATTTCTCCCGGTGCTGGGTGAGGCTGCGCCCCCGTCACCACGAGGGCGCCCGGCGAGCCTGCACACGGCCCTGCTGGGGCGGGCGTGGCGGTGGCGGCGCTGCGGGAGAATCTGTGCTAGCCAGTGAGTCTGGTTCCCGCGGGGCCTGCAGTCGGCGCCTGGCTGCAGGCATCGCCGTGGGACACGTCAGACCCAGCGGGGACCAAGCGAAGACAATCACCTTTGGAGTTCCCACCGTGGCACAGCGGAAATGAACCCGACTGGGAACCGTGAGGCTGGGGCTCCAGCCCTGGCCTCACTCAGTGGGTTCAGGACCCGAAGTTGCCGTGAGCTGTGGTGCAGGTCAGCAGCTACAGCTCCGATTCGACCCCTAGCCTGGGAACTGCCATGTGCCGCGGGTGCGGCCCTAAAAAGCAAAACAAAAAAAGAAAATCACCGTCAGTGCCTGCTCACCGGAAGCTCTCCCCGAAAGTGAAGCCGTGAGCCTGAGTTGGGACGAAAGGCGAAGGGAGGACGGCGGGCCCGGAGTCACCGGCTCGGCCCCGGCCCGGAGGCGCCGTCCTGGGGAGCCCGGCTGGCGGAGTGGACAGAGCGTGGCCTTCGCTGGCCGAGGGGCGTCCAGTGGAGGGCGGGCTGTGCCCCGGGGTTGGTTGTGGGGGGAGCTCTGCGCCCCTCGCCTCCACCGCCCGCTCCAGGGCCCAGAAAGGCGGGGGACCTGTGTCACAGGCCGACACAGCCTGGGTTCAGCGAGGGAGCAGACGCGGACTGGAGGGAGGGTGGGGGTGGCCCCAGGGCACGCGGACCACCCGGGACACCTGTGACAGGAGGCGCCCCCGTGTGCTCTGAGGGTGGGCTTGGCACGGGTGGGGGCTTGAGCTCTGACGGGCCCTGGAACCGCGTGGCCTTCGCGGGTCACGGGGTCTCCAGAACCGCCCTGGGCCCGGCCTCCGACAGGCGTGGCAGTGGGCCTGCAACACCAGGCGGGTGACGAGGGTGCCTGGGGCCCTCTCTGATGGATCGGGGTGCCCCGAGGCCCATGGGGAGGTGCATCGGGGCCCCGTCGGGCCCCCGAACTCAGGGCCAGACCTGGCTGACCAGTGGTGGGACTTGCTGGAGGGCACAGCGGCCGGAGGTGGAGGGGTGGCACCTGGCTGCCCCTCAGTGACCCAGGGGCGTGGATCCGGGTGGGCACCGTTTGCCCAGCGTCGGCCTCAGGAATGGCAGGGCTAGCTCCTTCACCTGCAGTTTGGGACAGGCCGTGGGGCCACGCGCAGGTCCAGGAAAGGAAGAGGGAACCTGCGTTCACAGGGAGGGCGGGGAGGGGCTGTGGCCGCCAGAGGCCACGGGGGAGCTGGGGCTCCAGAGTCTGAGGCCTCGCAGGGGCTGGGCTGTCGGGGGCCAGAGGGTCCCTTCCTCCTGCCGGGTGGTGGGAGGGGGCCTCCCGTGGGCGGTGCAGGGACTGAGGCTGAGGGGGGCTCCCCTGCAGGCGGCCTCGCTGCAGCCTCAGCCGAGTCGCCTTCGTGCCACCCAGGCCCCTGCCGGCGGGGAGCCCGTCGGGGCACCTGACTCCAGAGCGACCATGTGGCAGGCGCGCCCTTGCTCTGCCCGGTGGGGCGGCCGGGCCTCTCCCTGGGACACGCGCGTGCCGGGGGTGCCCGTGCCTCTTCCGGGACAGCCTGTTGGGTCGGCTGCGGACCAGGAGCGGCCCAGGTGGCCCTGACAGCGCCGCGGAGCCGCCCCGACCGCAGGGAGAGTCCGTGGGGCTGCGGGCTTGGGGATGCACCCCAGAGCCCGGGACGCAGGCACAGCAGGTGGCCGTGGGGGGCACAGACCGGTCGTTCCTCTGGGGCTGGTGGGTCTTGAGGGGTGTTCGGGGGGCCACACAGTGACACCCGAGGGCCCTGGACAGTCGCTTGAAGCCACGTGAACAAGGAAAAACTTCACAAAGCTAAATCCAGGGGCAGCTGTAAAGGCTGGTCTTTCTGTAACAGCGGCTTGACACTGCAGTTTGTGTTTTCGGCACGATTTAAGAGACGGGCATTTGAAGAAGAAACCACATGTGCTGGTTAAAAGCTGGTATTGCTGTGCTTTGACCTGTAAATTCAAGTCTTGTTTTCCGCACAACTGAAGAGACTCATGCCTCGTTATTGTTTCTCACACACAGCTGTAAGGCTGTAGCTTTGAGACACCAACAGCCGGAAGGGTGGAGATGGAGCTGTAAGGAGCAGCAGTGATTTTTGTACAGCATGGAAGTTAAGCGGCTACAGATTCAGATGAGAGCATTCACTTCAGAATGTTAGATTTAATCCCCACGCTCACCCCAGAGAAGGCTGCCGTAGACCACACCCAAAACAAAGTGAGAAAGGAGCCAACACGTTTCACTGCAGAGTCAACTGAACACAAGGAAGAGACAGCTCCGTGGGAAATGAGGGACAGACAGAACGACGAGGGGAATAGAAAGTAAGCAGCACAGTGACAGGACCCCCTGCCTCTGTCGGTAATTACGCTCAGTGTGACCGTTACACACGCCGGTCAAAAGGCAGAGGGGGATGGACACACACGACCCGGCTATACGCTGTCTGCAGGAAACACGCGAGATCCGAAGACAGAACCAAGTGGAAAGTGAAAGAAAGAAAACCATTATTCCATGCAGGGAGTTCCCGTCGTGGCGCAGCGGTTCATGAATCCGATTAGGACCCATGAGGTTGCGGGTTCGATCCCTGGCCTTGCTCAGTGGGTTAAGGATCCGGTGTTGCCGTGAGCCGTGGTGTAGGTCGCAGACGCGGCTCTGATCCTGCATTGCTGTGGTGCAGGCTGGCAGCTGTAGCTCCAATTGAACCCCTAGTCTGGGAACCTCCATATGCCGCGGGTGCGGCCCTAAAAGGACAAAAGACAAAAAAAAAATCTTAAAAATTTATAAGAGGAGTTCCTGCCGTGACTTAGTGGGTTAAGAACCTGACTAGTGAAGTTCCTTTTGCGGCTCAGTGGTAACGAACCCAACTAGTATCCGTGAGGATGTGGGTTTGATCCCTGGCCTCGCTCAGCGGGTTAAGGATCCCGCGTTGCTGTGGCTGTGGTGTAGGCCAGCAGCTGCAGCTCCCATTTGACCCCTAGCCTGGGAACCTCGATATGCTGAAGGAGTGACCCTACAAAGACAAAGATTTACAAGAAACAAAGGACATCATTTATTGAGACTTGAATTTACAAGCCAAAGCACAGTAACGCCAGTTTTTAATTAATACATGTGGTTTCTTCTTTAAATGCATCTTCTTTAAATGCATCTTCTTCTCTTAAATCGTGCAGGAAACACAAACTAGTTTCAAGCCACTGTTACAGAAATACTAGCTTTTACAACCGCCCCTGAGTTTGCCTTTGCTGAAGGTAACTCCATACCAGCGAGAAGATGCAATTATAAACATTTCTGTACCTCATGACAGGCAATTGAAATACGTGAAGCAAAAACCAAGAAAATTCGTTCCTTTCCTTGTCTCAGTGATCTGAAGGGCTCTGGGTCTGAGAGCCCCTGTCCCCTGTGAAGGTCGCTGTCACTGCCTGATCAGACACCGCCTGGGGCCACTGCCTGCACGCTGGGCTTCCCCGCAGCCCTCCGTCTTGCGGAACATCTGTTGGTTTACAGACAATTTGCTGTCTTGTTTTCAAATGATGCCGCTTTAAAATTTCTTTCTTTGGGGGAGCTTCCTTGTGGCACAGTGGGTTAAGGACCTGCTATTGTCACTGTCGCAGCTTGGGTCACTGCTCTGGTGCGAGCGAGTTCAACCCCTGGCCCGTGTGCCGCAGGAGTGGCCAAGAAATCTTTCATTCTTTCACGTCATAGCTTTTGTGTCTCTGGGAGAAGGTGTGCCAGATGGAAGCCAGACTTCCCTTTTAAGAAACATTTCAAGTTGACGCGTCAGTGTTTTGCTTTTATTCGTTGTGTTGATTTTTGTGGTTCCCCTCTGGGCCCACGGTGGAGTCCTGAGGCTTGCCGTGTGGACTCTGGCCGAGCCCGGCCACCCCCTCAGGGTCACGCGTCTTTCCTGGCCTTGTGCCTTAGTTTCCCCAGCTGTGAACCAGGGGAGGTGGTGGCGCGCGCTGCAGGGCTGGCTCCTAGGGCTGGCAGAGGTCCCGCGACGCAGAGAGCAGTTCACACGCGCGAGCGCTGGTCTGCGGCGAGGGACACGCGTGTTCCAGGCACCGTGGAAACGTGTTTAGTTCTGGGAGGGGTACGCGGGTTCAAGGGCTCGCGCGTGCCCTGGAACGACGGCCTTGGGAGATGCTGCTGCCGTGGGGCAGGGCCGGCCGCAGCCCCGGGAGACTCGGGCTGAGCTTACGGAGGAGCGGCCCACCGCTGGCCCGGCCCGGCTGAGCTGCCCCGGCCGGACCTCAGGTGTGGAGGAACGGCCACCTGCGAGCCCCAGGCCCCGCCTTCCCGGGGCCGAGAGTCCCGGCCCGGCCCGTGGGGCCGCAGGCATCGTGAACCTAAGTGCCTGCGGCTGCCAGCCCCTGGCCGGGCAGAGCGCAGAGGCAGGTCGCGTGACGCGGGAGGCCCAGGAAGACCCCGCCCGCTAGGCTGCCCTGGCCGCCCCGGAGATCACTTCTCGTCCTAACTGCAGGCAGGCCGGGGCCGTGCGTGTGGTCGTGGGTGGCGCATTTTCCTGCCGCGTCCAGCCCCTCCCGCCCCACCCCGTGCTCTGGGTGGAGCCTTGGGAAAGAAAGGCAGAAATCCCTGCCCTCGGTGGCAGCGATGGGAGAAGAGGTCACGTGTGCAGCAGGTGCTCACGACGAGCGCCTGAAGGAACGTCACCACCAAGGGGCGGGCAGCACGGGCGAGCCTGGCACTGGAGCCAGGCTCCTCGGCCGGTGCTGTGTGCTGCCCTGCTCCACGCGCCCATTCGCTCGACCAGTCTTTCTGCCTCTGTGAACCAACCTCCTTGTAAACTTTAAAAGAAAAAAAAATGAGTTCCCGTCGTGGCTCAGTGGTTAACAAATCCGACTAGGAACCATGAGGTTGCAGGTTCGATCCCTGGCCTTGCTCAGTGGGTTAAAGATCCGGCGTTGCCATGAGCTGTGGTGTAGGTCACAGACGTGGCTCGGATCCCGAGTTACTGTGGCTGTGGCGTAAGGTGCAGACACAGCTCAGATTCTGTTAGACCCCTAGCCTGGGAACCTCCATATGCCGCGAGTGCGGCCCTAGAAAAGGCAAAAAGACAAAACAAAAAAAAAACGGTGAGGGCGTTTCTGAGCCCTTACGATCCTGGCCTGAGACTGACCCTGGGTGCCTCCTTGCCACCCCCCCCTCCGCCTGGCCCCGCCAGCAGACAGCCCCGCCCACTGAGGAGGGGAGGGCCCAGGGGCGCTGTTGGCAGGAAGAAACCCAGGACCAGGAAGTGTACGAGATGCTCAGATTTATTTGCAAGACTGGGGATGGGGCAACAGAAGGGGTGCCACGGGGACCCCTCCCCGGCCCACCCCTCAGCCACCATAGTCTCAGCCCAGGTCCAGACCTGGACAGCCAGCCTGCCCGCTGCAGCTCCCTGGAGGCCACCGGCCTTGCCTGGACAGGCCTCAGCCTGCGTGGCTGCAGGAGGTGGCCAGTGGGAATCCGTGGCCCCCAGGGGCCACACAGGCCCGCGGCGGGAGCACACGGCAGTGGGTGTCCAGTTTTCTCCTGGGGCGGAGGGTGTGAGGCTGGGCAGAGTGGGTGCTCGTGTTTCAGAGGAGGCGCGGGCCCCGAGGGCCGGACAGGTGGCCCAGAGAGGCAGGAGGGGCTCCGAGGGCAGGGCCCCCGCCTGAGGCCCCCCAGCAGACCCCGCTGCGCCGTCACCCTCCAGCCCAGGTGTCTCTGGCCCTGAGGTGCTCGTGGTTGGGTGGGGCGTGTTCGGGCTCCAGACGAGGACGGTGTGTTTGGCGGGGCGGGACGTCAGACCGTGGCGGCCTCTAGAGCGAGAGGGTGGGGGCTGCTGTCCCCCGGAGCCTGGGGGGAGGGGCCGCAGGACGGAAGGCAGCTGCACTCGTCCACCTGGGTGTAGGCGTGCTGGGTGGCCGTCCCATCGGGACACTGCATGGTCACCACCTCCTGGTGGGTCCTGGTCTCCCGGCAGCAGGTGCAGCCGCACTGCGCGGCCTGGGCCTCCAAGGAGAACCTGTGGGCACACGGCCTCAGGACCCGGCCGCCCGGCCCTGCCGCCCGCTGCCCGGCTGCTGGTCTCTCCGGGCCGGCCCGGGCGGTGCCCTGGGTCGCTGTGAACCCTGACCTTCCGCGGCCCGACCCCTTCTCTCCCGCACACCGGCTCCCAGACCTGCTGACCCTGCGGGCCGCTTCAGCCAGGCCGGGGGTCGGGGTCTGCCCGCAGCTCTGCCCTGACGGTCTGGTCCGCGGACAGCCCTGATTCCACCCGCCCCGCAGGAGGACGCCCCTGGCCTGCGGGTGCTGGCCATGGTGCCCGGTGGCCCAGCCCGGCTCTCCCCGGCCTAGCTCCGGGTCAGGGGAGGCCCAGGCTTTGTGCCTGGGGAGCCCCGCTGGGCAGCCCTTCAGCCCTCCTTCCTGCAGCAAGCAGGGGCCCCGGCGAGGGGACCGCCAGGGACAGGGCCACGTGGCCCCGCGGGTGGTGACCCTGGGTCGCCCTGGGGCAGGGCCGGGCCTTTCACCTGGGCACTTCCAGACAGAAGCCTGCGCAGAAGGAGACGTTGACAGCGGCCGGGGTGGCGCAGCCGCCGTCCCGCAGGACCATGGCGTTGACGTGGACCTGGCAGGAGTCTGAAAGGAAGAAAGGCAGTGGAGGCGGGTCTCTGAGGACCAGGACCGAACCGCCCCGTGTCACCGCCCGCTCAGGGCGGGGCTCTGGGGGCGGGGCAGCCTGCGGGGGGAGAGTCCGTGGGGGAGACTGGGCCGAGCGGGATGCGGGGCAGGATGCGGCCTTACCGGCTTCCTCGCAGGAGTAGCAGCAGCCAGTTTTCCGGAGGGTGCCCTGCGGAGCGGTGGGAGGCAAGGCTGAACCCGTGCGGCCTCGGGCTGGGTGTGGGCCCGGGGAGTGGGGGCGGCACGCCTCGGTGGGAGAGGTGGGCGTGGCCTCCTGGTTAGTAGCGTTTGGGCCCTGGGGTGGGCGGGGCCTCCAGGGCAGGGGTGTGTGGGCGGGGCCTCCTCGGTGGATGTGGGCGGGGTCTCCAGGGGGGGAGCGCAGCCCGGCTGGCCAGTCTCCAGACACACACCCTGCAGCTGGACACGTCCGGACAGACCGTGGGTGTGGGCATCAGCACCGGGAGCCCTTCCTTGACCTGGCAGTGGTACTCCGTGCAGTCGTCCACGAGGCTGTTCACCCAGGCTTCGTTGAGCTGAAACAGAGGGGAGAGTGGAGGCCAGGCTGGGGAGTATGTGGTGGGCGGAGGAGCAGGAGCTGGAGGCGAGGGTTGTTACCTGGACCAGCTGGCCATCCGGCGAGAAGCAGGCTGTCTGCACGCAGTCCCCACAGCACCTCCCCGCCACGCTGGAGTACTCGAAGCCCTGGAGGAGGGGTGGTCACGCCCCACCCTGGCTCCCAGCCCTCCCGCTGTCCCTCCTGCAGCCAGGGGCAGCCCCTGTCCTCTGTGGGGTGTCTCTGCGACACCCCTCCCCACCGTGTCCCTCTTAGCCTCGCCCCTGCTTCCAGCACCTTCTCCACTTCTGCCCTCACCCAAGACCCCTCCACCACCCTCCCGCTTCTCTCCCTCTGGGAAGAATCAAGAACCCAGGGGAGGCTGAGCTGGAGACCCCAGCGGGGCCTCCGGGGGGTGGTGACTGGGGGCTGGCGGGGCCGGGGTCTGCTCGGGAGGGCGGCGCCACCTGGGGGCAGGTGGTACTGCAGGTGTTCTTCTCACACTGCACGATGGGTTCCTGGGCGTCTGCGGACAGGCAGGTGCATGTGTGGCAGGGAATGACCGCTGGGAAGGTGGCACCGACCTGCAGAGGACAGGGTGAGGGGGGTGACACTGAGCAGAGGCCCTCCCCGTGTCTGTGAGGCCCGCGGAGTGGGCTCTTTCTTTTCCTTGTGGAATTAAGGCTGTGCCACCTGGCTGAGCACAGACCGGGGCAGGCAGGGGCCAGGCTGGCAGGGGCGGGAGGGCACGGTCCTGCCCCCATGCTCTTGCCGGGAGGACCTGAAGCGAAGCCCCCAGAGGCAGCCGGTGTGGAGCCCGCAGCTTCCCAGGTTCTCGACAGGTGCCTCTCAAGGGCCCGGAGCCTTGCGTCACCTGCTGCCATGGCCGGAGGGGCTGGACAGGGCTGGGCGCGTGGAGACAAGGAGTGGCCCTGGGGCGCCCCTTGGAGGATGAGTAGAGCCCGGGCCCCCCCTCCGCCCACCCTGACCGCCCGCGCCGAGCCTTACCCCGTAGACGGTGCCGTTGTAGGCGCACAGCCAAGGCTCTGGAAGGAAAGGCAGCGTGAGGGACTGCCCGGGCGGGCGGCGGGAGTGGCGGCCGAGACCCCCGGCCCCGGCCCGGAGACTCACCGCAGCGGAATGCGGGGCAGCAGCCGCCCTCTCCCGGGGTCCGGACCAGCCTCTCGCCCAGCCTGCACGCGGGCGGGCTCTGTGGGCACGTGCTCGCGTTGCAGACTGTGGAGAGTCGGGGGCTGCCTGGGGTGCCCGGCCTCCCCCGCCCCAGCCGTCCCGGGGGAGCCCCTCAGCGCGCTGGGCCCCAGAGGCCGTTTCCGTGGGAGCCAGTGGCTCTTCGGGCCCTCAGGCCTCGCCACCTCCCTGCCCCTCCCAAGCCCCTCGCGCACCAGGGCGGAGTCACCAGCCTCATTTTTAGGGGGAAATGGAGGACCGAGAGGCCTCCCCCCAGTGGTCCGGCCACCAGCAGGCCCGGCCCCTGCAGCGCCCTCTGCCCTGCCAGCACCTCTGCTGTCCTCGCCCCCAGCCCGGCCCAGTGGGGAGCAGGCCTCACCACACAGAGTCTCCAAGCAGCAGGGGTCGTCGGCCAGGGGCCTGGTCACGGCCACGAAGCCGGGCTGGCTGCATTCCTGGGGCTGGTCCCGGGCCTTGCACTGAACTGGAGAGCACAGCACGGACGTGGAGCTCCGGTCGCACACGCAGGCCTGGCAGTTGCTGACCCACTGGTCTCCAGGCTGGAACAGGCCAGGTCAGGGTCCCCCAGGGCTCCTCGGTGGTGCCCTGGCTTCCGGGGCCAGTCCAGCTGCAGGCCAGGCCCCAAGCCTCGGCCCTCGGCCGCCCCACCCGGAGCAGGTGCCCTCCCACCCGGTGCCCCCACCAGCTCCCCGGCAGAGCCGGCCACCCTCCTGCTCCACTCACGTATCTGGGAAGCCCGTCTGGTCCCACGCAGGCTGGGAAGGAAGAATGGGGAAGCGGGGTCACCGGAGCGCCAGGCTTGGGGCCCAGCGGCACGGCGCCCCCTCCCCCAGCCGAGGCCGCTCCTTCCTGGTGGGGGCAGGGAGCTCGAGGGGCCGTGAAGGAGGGCTCAGCTGGCCTCCAGGCCTCCCTGCGCTGCTGGCGGGACTGGTGGGACCAGCCCACGAGGGGCAGCCCAGGCCAGGGCTCCCTGCCCCCCGGCCTGCCCCTGCCACCTGGGGCCCAGCTTACGGCACTCCTCAGGCACACAGACGTCCGTGTGGGAGTTGAACAGGACCTGGCCATCGGGGCAGAAGCAGCCCTCCGCCAGCCCCGTGTTTGCTGGGCTCTCGCTCCTGCAAGATGAGGGGACCGTCAGAAGAGGAGGGCAGTGGGCTTGGGGCGGGGCTGGGGTCGCCCCAGGGGCTGGTGTCGGGGAGGGGCACTCCCAGATCTTGAGCTGTGGGTCCTCTCCCGGCTCCCTCCAGGCCCTCCGGGGGGCCCCAGAGGCCCCCCCCCCCCCCCCCGGCATCCCCGCCCTTGGCCCTGCTCACCTGGAGTAGCAGGACTTGGGCTGCAGAGGGCCGCACGCCTTATACACCTTGGTGGGTGGGCAGGTGAGTTCTAGGGACACATAGACAGGTGTCAGCCGGGCCGAGGAGGCCGGGGCCCCCCGCCGCCGCCCTCGACTCACCGCACAGCCCGCCTGTGGCATTGCGCCAGTCCAGGCACACGCCCTGGGCACGGCAGAGCGCCGCGTAGGCCTCCAGGCTCTGGCAGGTCACCTCGGGCCGGCCGGGCTGGCAGCCGTCGCTGACGCAGGCGCTGAAGAACAGGCTGGGCGGGATGAGGCGATGGCACTCGGCGAAGACCCTGTGGGTGGGGGGGTCAGAGGCCGGAGCAGGGGCCTGGCGGGGTGGCCGCCCAGGACCGCCAAGCCCACGCAGAGGGCTCACCGGGTCAGCAAGAGCTGGCAGAGAGGCGCGGGGGGGCACGGGGGTGCCGTGGGCAGGCTGGGCACCGGGGATAGGGGGCTGGCGGTGGAGCGCAGGTCGGTGGGTGCCCAGCAGCCCTCCTCGCTGCTCTCGGGCACCAGCCAGCTCCTGGCCATGTCCGAGCAGGTGGGCGCCGTGGTGCCGTCGGGCCGGCGGCAGTCATCACTGCGGTTGTTGGTGCAGGTGCCTGGGGAGGGGGGTGGGGGGGTCGCTGCTGGACGGGGGGGGGGCGCCAGGCCACTGCCCCGTCCCCCCGACCTCCCTGGCAGCCACTCAGCTCTGAGACACCGTTTCCGGAGGCAGCGCCGGCTGGGGCAGATGCGGGGGGGCCAGGCGGGCACGGGGGAGGCTGCCCCGAGGAGGTGCCCGGCCCCTCGGCCCCCCGTGGGCGTCGCTGGCCCCGCTCACCGCACTGGCCCTCTGTGTTGTAGCTGAAGCGGCTGTAGGACAGCCACAGCTGGAAGACGCGCCCGTTGAAGGCGACCCGCACGCCGGCGGCGGGGATGCTGACGGCCATCTCGGTGGCCCCCGTCACGGTCACGACCACGCCGCTCTTGCTGAAGGCCTGCCTCACCCGCGTTTGGTCGAACAGGATCTGGGGGCGACCGGGCCGAGGGCAGCGGGCCCGCCTTCAGGGTCCCGCCTCCCCGGGGCTGGGCACCCCCCCCCAGCCACCCCTCCCGAAGCACAGACGCCCCCCGGGGCCTGGCGTCCTCCTCGGCGCGTCTGGGTCCCGGATGCCCCCGCCGCCCGCCCCTGCCCCCCAGTCACCTCCCTGACCAGGTCGGGACGGGCTGGCGCCCGCTCGGCTGCCCGCTCTCACCAGGCTTTCCTCCTGCCCGGCGGCCCCTCTGGTGCTGGTGAGGATGACCTCCGTGGCCTCGTAGCGGATGCCGAGGGCGCGGGGGCAGCGGGCGTCGGCCCGGCAGTAGCGGGTGTGCAGGACGACGCTGAGGTTCCCGTGGCGAGGCCGGCTCTCCCGTACGAGCACGTAGGTGCAGTTGCCCCAGAAAGAGTAGGCGGTGCCGTCGAACGTCTCGTAGTGGCCGTCGCCCCAGCCGCTGCAGGAGCCTGCGGGGCGAGGACGGGCCCTCAGCCGGTGCCACCCGAGCTGCGCCCCGGGGAGCCGCCCAGCCCCTGGGCCTCGGTCCAGCCGAAGCCTGCCAATGTGACCTCCGGTGGGAAAGGGGTCTTTGCAGCTGAGGCTACGACGAGGGTCACGGGACGGCCCTGCTGGACTGCCAGGGTGGCCCTGCACCCGGTGAAGGCGGCCTTCTAGGAGACGCAGAGAAGAGAAGCCCCGGGCCGACTGGGGCGGAGGCCGCGGGGACCTGGCCACAGCCCGGGACACCAGGGGCCCAGCTGGACTGAGCCCGGTCCTGCCCACGCCTCCGTCTCGGGCTTCTGGTCTCCGGGACCGGAGGAGAATCGCTTTCGGCTATTTTGAAACATCCAGTTTGTGCTCTTTCGTTTCGGCCGCCCCAGGGCCGTGACCGGAGGCTGCGAGAACCGCACACCCTCCTGGGGCCGCGGGCGCAGCCCGGCGGGGGAGGCGGCTCCAGGCCCTCCAGGGCGGGGTCCTGGCCTGTCCGAGCCCCCGCAGCCCCGTCTCCCCGGCCTCAGAAGCGCCCGGGTTCCCTTTGAACCGCAAAGCCCGACGGGGTGAGCGCTGCAACCGCGGCCCGACTCTCACATTCGCACTCAGAGCGGTCGTCGCAGGGCCGGTTCACGCTCGGCACTTTCACAGGCAGGTGTCCGTTCACGCAGGTGACGTTGGCCGCCGGCTTCGGCCCCAGCAGGACGATGCGGTTGTTGCCCTCACACTGGGCCACGGTGCAGTCCTCCAGGGTCCAGGACTCATTCACCTGGGAGAGGCCAGCGTCCTGCTCGCCGCCAAGGCCGGCCAGACCCTCCCGCCGCCACGCCCTGGTCCATCTGGTGCTGCCCGTGGAGGGGTCGCCGTGGGGCTGGGGGTCCCAGCCCGACGAGCCGTCAGCAGCCCCGGGAAGGGGGAGGGCCCCTGGTGGGGGGGGTGGCACACCTGTCGTGGAGGAATGGCGCGGTCGCAGCCGGGGGTCCCGGTGGTGAGGGGGGCGGCGGGCGAGGACTCTGGGGGCGAGGGGCTGGGGCAGGTGCCCGGCAGGCGCTCTATGTCGCAGTGCTGGTTGCAGACAGCTAAGAACTGGCAGCCCGCGCCGTCTGTCTTGTTGTAGACGAGGTCGCCTACAGAGACAGAGACACACGGGTCAGCCGGGCGGGGGACAGGAGGGCGAACCAGGGCAGGGCAGGGCCCTGGCACCCGGGACTGCCCGCCGGGATCCAGAGCCTGGGCCGAGGCGGGCGGGCCCGGCGGCTCACTCACCTGGTCGGAAGACCTCCCCGTAGGCAAGGCACAGGCAGGAGGGCGTGGGGGTGCCGGGCGACCCCGCAGGGACGGTGGACGCTGGCAAGGGTGTCGGGCTGCCGGCGGTCTCGGGAGCTGAGGCGGGGGCGGGGTGCAGGGGGGAGGTCGGTACCAGGCCAGTGGGCAACACGCTGGGTGAACCTGGCTTGGGGGTCGTGGGCAGGGACCCCGGGAAGGCAGAGGGAATGACAGGAAACTTCTGGGTGGTCCCGGGAGAGGGGGGACCTGTCACAGTGCTGGGGGTGGCCACACTCTGGGTGGTCCCGGGGAACGGGGTACGTGTCACAGTGGAGGGGGTGGTGACCCCGTGGGTGGTCCCGGGAGAGGGGGGACCTGTCACAGTGCTGGGGGTGGC
>PVHT021183728.1:71562-89992 GCA_004024745.2 Catagonus wagneri
CACTGGTGGGAGTGGGAGTGGTGACCCTGTAGGTGGTCCCGGGGGAGGGGGGACCGGTCACAGCGGAGGAGGGTGTAACCCCAGGGGTTGTGCGCCTTTGCGAGGTCACCAGAGGGGCCGAGTGGGGGACACTGGTTGAAGCTGGCTTGGAGCTGGTGGTCGGGGCCCCAGGGGAGGCGGGTGGGGTCTGGCTGGTGGCAGAGGTGGAGGGCCCTGGCCCGGCTGAGGAGGCCGTGGGGGCGGTGGCGCTCTGGGCGGGCAGCGTGGAGGCGCTGAGGCCGGGGCTGGCCGTGCTGGGGGCCGAAGCGGCGGTGGTGGAGGCGGTGAGCAGGGAGCTGGGCTGCGCACAGTGGCCGTAGCTGCAGCACAGCACGCGGATCCTGTAGTTGAAGCACATCTTGAACAGCCCCTGCTGCTCCTCGTTCCTGCAGATGAGGCCGAAGCTGGCGTCGCAGTGCACGCGCTGCCCCAGCTCCGCCGGCGTCTGGTCGGGCATGACCTCGGCCTGGCATTGGATGTCCTGCGGCTGCTCGCACAGGGCCCCGCCAGCTCTCCTGATCTTGTCGTAGGACTCGACGTCTCCGCCGGCCGCCTCAGACTTGGGGTAGTCCTCGTCGAACCACTCTGTCCACTGGCATCGGGGTTGGCAGGTCGTGGTGCCCAGGGCCGCAGTGCTGCTGCCCACTCGGGTTGTGGTCCTGGCAGGCGGGGTCGATGGGGTGTGAGAGCCAGTGGCCGCGGTGGCTGGGAGGGTGCGTTCTGGGCCGGGCCAGGTCCCGGTGGGCCTGGCCGTCGGGGGCTGGCTGGTTCCGCACGGCCCGTAGTCGCAGCACAGGACCCTCAGCTCGTAGTTGTGGCAGAGCGGGGGGCTCTGCTGGCTGTTGAGGCAGCTCAGCCCCCGGGCCCGGCTGCACTCCACCTTCTGGCCCAGCTCCTCCAGGGTCATGTTGGGAAGCTGCTGGGCCCGGCACTGGACCTCCACGGGGGCCAGACAGAGCTGGAAACCCCTCTGCCTCAGGTTGGCCAGTGTCTCGAAGTCCCCCCCACTCATTCCGGGCTCCGGAGGGCCGCTGTCGTACCAGTCGGACCAGTGGCAGACCTGGTGCAGACAGGCTGTGGAGGGGGCGGGGACGGAGCCTGCGGGGAGGCGTGGACGCCGTCAGCCTCCTCGCCAGCCACGCCCAGAGGCGGGGCGACCGGTCCCCAGGCTTCCGAGTTAGCCCCAGGCTGTCCCTCGGCCCAAGACCTCTGCACCGGCTGCCCCTGGGTCCTCCCCCCGCGCCCAGGCCAGGGTCAGGGCCTCCGGGGAGGCAGCCCAGTGGCGCGTCTGCCTGGCTCACCTGTGGGGGAAGGCGGCGCCGCGGTGCTGGTGCTGGCGAAGGTGAAGGGTGTTGTGGACGGGGTTCCGGGACACGCCTCGGAGCCCCGGACGATAGTTCCGTTGTCTCTGCAGATGGCGATCAAGCAGGCGCCCAGCCCGTCCGTGGTGTTGTAGATGACATCCCCGTAGGCGTAGGTCCTGCCCTCGTAGGTGCACGTGCAGGCTGGAGACGCACAGGGCCCCGGCTCACTCAGGGCCCCGGCCCCCGGCCCCCGGCCCCCGGCCCCAAACCCGCCAGGCCCTCACCCTTGAGGCTGTATGTGCACTCGAGGCCGCTGGAGGTGCAGTTACTGCGAGGAGGAGAGACAGAGCTGAGGGCGGGCGTGGTCCAGGCCGACCCCGCCCACCCAGGGCCCCGCCTCCCGGCCCCGCCTCCCGGCCCCGCCGCCCGGCCGCCCGGACCGCGCCTGGCTTCGCGGCGCTCACCATCTCTGGCAGTTCTCGGTGGTGGGGACCGGCTCGCCAACATCGTAGTAGTTTTCGTCCCCGTCGTAGCAGCCGCACTGGGCCACGCACTTCATCTGGTCCTCGCTGAAGAACGGCTTGCTGGTTGGGCACTGGGGGTAGCAGCCTGGGGCGGGGGCGGGGTGTGGAAGCACACCTCTCAGGACAGGCTGCGGGCCCCGCCTCTGCCGCCTGTCTCTGCCTCCCTGCCCTGAGCGTGGGCAGGGAGCGGCAGGCACCCCCTGGCCCCAGCGCCTGCGCTCTGTCTTGGAGGAGGAGGCGAGACCTCCCTGGAACAGCTCGTCCTCACCTTCCAGGCCTGGCATGTCCATCAGGCAGTGTCCACTGGGGTTCCGGCAGGTTCTCAGGCAGGGAGCCCCACAGGGCTGGTAGTGCCACTCGCACTCCCCGCGTGGGTTGTAGTAGTCGCAGAACAGGGCTGAGTGAGGAGGAGGGGGCTGTGGGCGCCTGCTGGGCCGCGTCCCCATGCTGGTCCCGCAGCCAAGGGGTCTCAGGGACCACCCCAAATTCCAGTTCCATCTCCCAGTCCCTTTTAGGGGCCACCCGTCTGTCCCCCCCTCCCGCCGCCCCGCACATGCACGTGCAAGTCGCGTGTTCTTGGGCACGTGCTCGGCCGGCCCCAGAGCTCAGCAGCTGTGCCCCCTCCCGCCACCACAGAGAGCCCGACTCACGGCAGATGTCCGGGGTCCGCCAGGACACGCACACGCCCGCTTCGTTGCAGGCCCGGGCGTAGGCGGCCACGGCCGTGCAGAAGCACTCGCAGTCGCCCCCCGAGTCGCAGGCGCACGCGTCGCTCACGCAGGCCTCGTAGTACCTGGTGGAGTCAACCTGGGGGCGGCGGGCGGGTGCAGGTGCTCAGCGGGAAAAGCCAGCCCCAGCCCCTGGGTCGGGCGTCAGCTCCCTGTTTGCACCTCAAGCCCCCACCTGCCCTCTGAGATCCACGCACCTGGGTGCCTGTCCTTCGTCCCTGCCCCTGGCGTCTGTCTGACCTCACCCCTGCCCCCTGGCCCTTGCCTCTGCTTGGCACCTCACTTAACTGAGAGCCAGCCCTCCCCAGGACCCTGTTGTGACCTGTCCTGACAAACGGGGTGCTGGCTTCTCAGGGTGAGGGGCGCCCCGGCTCCATCTTCCCAGGTGTCTCATGTTTGAGAAAGCTGCTGTGCCAGGTTCCCAAAGGACTTTTTGAGCCAACGGGCAGGGCGCCCGGGGCGGGGGGTGGGCTGGGGGGCCAGCAGGGCTGCCAGCCAAGAGGAACTCGGGGCCTCACACAGGCCAGCCACCGTCAGCTGCAGACTATGGCTCGTTGCCTCCAAATCCCAGATCATGGGCCCTGCTGCCCTCGTTACGCAGCAGGAAGGCTTTGGGGACAGGTCTGAGGCCATCACAGTCCCCTGCTCCCAAGGGCCCCCCTGAGGTTTCTGTTTGCGCCGGGGGCTGGTGGCTCAGGGCATGTGGGGGAAGACAGGGAGGTGACCCTGAAGGCTTGTGTGGTTCAAAGTCCCGTTTCCAGGGACGAGGCTGAGTGTGGTGGGGGAAAGCAGAGGGGCCCTGTGTGTGACCGGGGACACAGACACCTGCTTGGTGGGAGGCCCGGACAGTGCATCGCACGCAGTGGTCCTCTGAGGCCCGGCCCTGGCCAGAGCCCGGTCCCGCCGGGAGGCAAGGAGTCAGCCACCCTCCCGCCTCGGGGCCCCAGCCAGAGCCCCTCCCCCGGCCCACCTGGGCGTGGCAGGCGCTGAAGGGGGCGCTGTTGATGAGGCTGCACTGCTTCTGGGCCCAGGACCTGCGGTACGGGTTGGCGGTGCAGGGGTCCCGGGGGGCCCGGGCGTCCGGGCAGGACGGGGAGAGTTTCCAGCTGTTGCCAAACTCCAGCGCGTCGCCCACCACGGACTGGCTCCGCGTGGTGAAGTCGTTGAGGGCGTTGCCGTCGAAGTTCCCGCACAGCCCGCAGACCCTGCCCTGGACGCGGAGACAGGGGCACGGGGGGCTGCGGCTGCGCGGGCTGGCCCAGGGGCAGCACAGAGCCTGGCCTGGGGGGGGTGCGGGCTGCCTGCTCCCCCAGGGAGCACATCGTGGGCATTCACGAGGAAGGGGTGCAGGGGGTCCTGCAGGGACAGGTGGGCAGGCGGGCGGGCGGACGGGAACTTGCTCCCCCACAGAAACTCAGCCCAGAGGACGTGGAACAGTCGAGTGCAGAGACCGGAAGGTCAAGAGCACTCTCCAGCCAGGACGGACAGGCCCGCGGGTTGGCGTGGTTTCCACACCCCTCAGGGATCAGACAGTGTGCACGGCCTCCCCGAGCCCTCAGCAGTCGGGCAGCTGCCAGATGGCCCTGCAGGGCCAGGTCTAGGAGCCCTCAGACCTGGCCCAAGGGGTCCCGCAGCCGGCCCGCCCCCACCTTGTAGTGCTGCTGCAGCCGGAGGAGCACGCTGGTCTTCCGGTCCCAGGACACGGCCACGCCGCCGCGGGTCTCGATGGTCAGGAAGATGCCCGCGTAGCGGATCCTGTAGGGCAGGTCTCCGCCCGGCCCCCTCTGCAGCACCTTGTAGGTGCCCTCGTGGAGGATCAGCTCGTAGCTCTGCAGGGGGCGGGGGGTGTGCCTCGGCTAGAGCCCCCCCCCCCCCGCCCTGGCCCGGGACCGGGGCTCCATGGTGCTCAGGGGCCCAAGGCCCGGGGCCGCCACTAGCAACGAGTCACAGGCTTGAGGGGTGAGCAGCTGGGAACCAGTCGGGGCGCAGGCCAGCTGAGGGGCGTGTAGGGCCCACCCAGCAGGTGCAGGAGGCCCCGCCCCCAGGGCTGCTGCGCTCCTCAGCTCCCCCCCAGCCTTGGTGCCCTCTGACCTCCCTCTGCTAAAAGTGGGCGCCCCCAGGTATGGGGGGCCGCCCCGTGTCCCCCCCAGAGACACATCCACGCCCGCACCCTGGGAATCCGCCAGCGTGTCCTGTTTGGGAAAAGGGTCTTTGCAGAAGTGGTCAAGGATCTGGAGAGGGGGGCAGCCTGGGTTCAGGGAGGTCCAGTGACGGAGTCCCTCTCAGGGAGGAGATGGGGCCGGCGAGGTCAGAGCAGAGGCTGCGGGACGCGGCCACAGGCCCAGAGACAGTGGCCTGGAGCCCCAGGAGCCGGCCGAGGCCGGGAGGGCCCTCCCCTGGAGCCGCTGGAGGGAGCCTGGCCTCAGAGCCGTGAGGAAACGTTTTTTCTCTTTCTAAGGCCCCAAGGGCTGTGGCCCTTTTTTGTCACAGCCCTGAGACACCAGGCCGCCCTGGAGGGCCACCCCCGCCCCCAGCCCTCACTGGGTGTCTAACAGGGTTGGGCCCCCGGCTGCAGGACCCCTCACCTCCAGGAAGATCTTGATGGCCTTGGAGCAGGTAACGCCCGTGGTCCCGCAGGGGACGTTCTCGGTGACGATGCGGAAGGTCCCGCTGGCAGATCCGTTGACCCCACAGTGGTCCTGGGGTGGGGACGGGAGGGACGTGAGCCTCCGCCCCAGGGCCAGCGGCCACCGCGGGAGGGGCGGGGCTACGCACCTGGGCCAGCATGTACTCGCAGCTGCCCTCGAAGCCGTAGCGCTCGCCGTCGAAGGTGATAAAGTGGCTGTCCCCGTAGGCCACGCAGGTGCCCAGGCAGGGCTGGTGGCTGCACTCCCACCGGCGGCCCCTGCAGGTGCTGCAGGCGAGGGGAGGGGAGGCCCTGCTCAGGGGACCCGGACAGGAGGCTACCAGTGGCGCCCAGGATCCAGCCCCTCTTCCACAAAACCTAGCCCGGGAGCCGCGCTCCCCAGGCTCGAGGGGCTCAGTGAAGCACGGAGCTGGGACCTGGGATCCGACACCCCGCCCCCCAAGTTGCACTCCTGTCTCCCACATCCCCAGCCCTTGGCGCCTGGGGTGCGGGGCCTGTGGTCCTGGGTGCAGCTTCAACCAGCCCTGCTGTGTGCTAGGCACCTCCCGGAGCACAGACGGCCCGCCCGGACTGTCCCAAGGCCTCGGCGCCTCCCCGCGCCTCCTGCCAAGGGCGCCACACGCCCCCCTCGCGGCCCCTCCACCCACCAGGTGTTGCAGTCGACTCTGATGGTCTCCCCAGGCTTGTAGGCGGCCTCGTTGTGCAGGCACGGGCAGTCCTCCTCCGCCACGCAGCCCCCGCTCCCGTCCGACACCAGCCCCTCGGGGCAGACGCAGCCAGACACGCAGTGAGTGCTGAACTGCGGACAGGCGGGCCGTCAGCCTCGCCCTGGGGACCCCGCGTACCCGGGTGCCCAGGCTCAGGGGCAGATGCCCTGGGCAGCGGGCTGTGCCCTCCCGGCCGACTCACGCAGTCCACGTCCAGCGTGTGGCAGCTCCGGAGACACGCGGCCCCGGCCGAGCCCGCCGAGGCGTTGCTGCAGTCCAGGAACACCATGGGGGCTGTGCAGCCTGCGGAGGGGGACACGCTGCCAGGGGCCCGGCCGGGCCAGCGGCACCTCCCCCCTGCCGGTGGGGCCGCGGGGTCCCGGGAGCGTACCTGTACTCTGCTCCTTGGCTCCCAGACAGCTCAGCTGCCCTCCCGCACATGAGCTACGAGAGACGAAGGAGGTCTTGGGTCTGGGCTGGGCGCTGCTCCCCGCCTGGCCGGGCGCCTGACCTCGTCGCGAGTGGACTGTGGGTTGCCGTGAGGGCCCCAGTCTCCTGGAGGACCCTGAGCAGACGAGGGCAGGAGTGCAGGGCGAGGGGGGGGAGGCCAGGGCAGGGGTGCACATGTGTGGGCCCCAGACCCTGAGGACACCTTGCCGGGCCAAAGGACGGTCCCTCCTTAGAAGGACTGGGGGGGCAAACCTCCCTCCCCAGGGAGCCCCCGTGTCGTGAAATCCTCTGAGGAGGCGCCAGGACCCCTGCGTGGAGCAGGCGGGACGGGGGCCCTGGGCGGGGCTGACGTCGGGGGGGCCCTCACCACACCACGCCGTTGTCGTTCAGGACCTCCCCTGGGGCCACCACGGAGCCACGGAAGTAGCAGGGACAGGCCTCGGCGGCCACGCAGGCGCCAGCGTCGTTCAGGAAGGTGCCCGGGGAGCAGGTGCATCCGTCCACGGGCACGAAGGCCACGTCACAGGTGACATCGGCCTGGCTCAGCGCACGGCAGGTGGGCTGGCAGCGGTCCACCACGTAGGCATAGCTCTGGGTCTTGGGGCAGTTGTTCATGTACTTGGCTGGGGGCAGGCGGGTGATGCCCGGGTCAGTGGCGGGGCTACCGGTCCAGCCTCGCCGGGCCACGCCCAAGCCGGGGCTGCAGGGGCCCGGGGCTCATCTTCGCCTCTGGATGTGGGAGGCCCAGGGCTCTCGCCGAGGACGCGTGTCCCTGGGGTCTCCGCACCCTCCCCCGGGCGGGCTGGGCTGGCGGACACTCACTGCACACGCCGTCCCGCCAGCCGCCGAGCAGCACGCCCCGGGCGGCGCAGGCCCGCACGTAGGAGGACAGGGCCGCGCACATGCAGTCCTCGCTCTTCTCGCAGTTGCACGTGTCGAACATGCAATTCTGGGGGGGGGTCGGGATGTCAGGGCCCCTCCCCCAGGGCCCCTCCCTCCCCGACCAGGCTTCCCGGGGCCCCCGTCTGGGCCGAGAGGCAGAGGCAGCCCTGAGCTTGGTGTGAGGCCAAGGTGCGCATGGACCCACTGCCCCGAGGGTCGGAGAGGCCGGGCCAGGCTGGGGACAGCATCCAGGGAGGGGTCTCAGCAGGACCAGGACAGACCCCTCTGGAATTCCAGACCTGCCACGGTCTGTGGGGGGCGTGGACGGTGGGGGTGCTGAAGGCTGGAGGTGGGCTGGCAAGGGTCGTGCCACCCCCAGCGTGGGCAGGGGTGGGTCTGGGTCTCCCTCCTGTGGACACACCCTTCTGGGCTTTGGCTTCCAGGAAAGCGGCCTGGAGCCGACTGCAGCGGGTTGACCTGTGTCCCCCCGGAGGACGTGTCCATGTCAGGTCCCCTGGGGCCTGGGGGTGGCGCCCTGTGGGAAACGGGGGCTTTGCAGACGTGTTCACGCCAAGAGGAGGTCATTAGGGTGGCCCGGGCCGACGTGCCTGGCGTCCGAATGCCAAGAGCTGTGGACACGCGTGGAGGAGGCCGGGCTGGGCGAGGCCCCCTCGAGGCCCGGCGGCTGGAGAGGCAGGGGGGCCCCCCCGGAGACCCCGGCAGGCCCGCGATTTTAACGCTCTGGCTCCAGGCCTGGGGGTGGGGGCCGCGGTGAGTGAGTGTCTCCAGCTTCCAGCCCGTCTGTGGGCCGGAGCCTCGACAAGGAGGGCGGCGCAGCGAGGGAGCCCGAAGGACGGCTCCCGGGGCAGGGTGCCCGCCGGGGGCCTCACCGAGTGGAAGGGCGCCGGGTTGACGACGGAGTGGCAGGGCGAGAAGGCGCCGGCCGGGTCTGTCAGCAGGGAGCACCAGTGCTGGGCGTAGTTCTCTGCGGGGGATGGCGGGCGGGCGGTCACCGCACGGCTCAGCGGTCACACTTTCCTTTCCCACCTGCCTGCCCCCACCTCCGGCGGGAAACCTCGGCTGTGCCACGGGGGGTGGCTTCCTGGAGACAGGCTCGCAGCCTGTAGGGACCCCCACCCTGCCCAGCCCCGGCCCCCAGGCCTGCGGTACCGTTCTCCACGCTGAGGGAGCAGGGGTCCTCGAAGCTGTTCTTGGCGTTGGGGCAGGCGGCCTGGGTCTTCCAGGTGTTGGCGAAGGCGGCGGCCGTGCCCTCCACCAGGCCGCTGATGGTCCGGAAGTCATCCGCCTGGTTCTGGTTGAAATTCCCGCACAGGCCTGGGGGTGGGGGGCGGGGCGGGGGGGGGGGGCTCAGCGGCTGCCCCGCCCGGCACAAGCCCAGGTCCCGCAGCCCCGGCACAGGGTGCACCAGCCTGAGAGCCTCGTCCTGGATTTTGGCTCAGAACCACCTGCATGTGAGCCCTGGGTGGGGGCGGGGGGCGGGGTCAGCCCCGGCCCCGCCCCCCACCGAGTGAGGGCGCGAGCCCTGCTCCCCAGCCTCCGTGGGCCGGTGTCGGAGTCCCCACCGCCTCCACTGGACTGCCCAGCGCCCCCCTCCCGGCCCCGCCAAGCCCGGCCGCCTTACCGCACATCTGGCCTCGGTAGGAGGGGTCCAGCCTGAGGAACACCTGCATGAGGGGTTCCAGCTGCACCTGCAGCTGCAGCCCGAGGCCCGTCTGCACCAGGACGAAGAAGGACGAGGGCCTGAAGATGGTGACATTGGCTGCCGGGGAGGGGTGGGGCCGTCAGAAGCCGGCTACACCAACCACCGGCGCCGGAGCGGCAGGGCGGCCTCTGCTGAGGGGCATCGGTGGGCCCAGCACTCGCTGCAGGGCCCCGGAGCAGGGCAGGAACACGCACGTGCGCTTGGACGTGCCCGCTGATGCCCCAGGAGGCCAGGCACCGGTGTGCTCCGCACGCGTCCCCACGGCGGCCGCAGGTGCCTCCCCGACAGCCCTGCCCTGCAGCTGACATACTGGCCCGGGGACGTTCTGGAGCCGCCCAAGGCCACAAAGAACTAGCAAGGGGCCGAGCTGGCTCTGTGCCGACACCTGGTGGGCCCAGCTCCCAGGGCCACGTACCCACTGACACGGGCAGCTGTGTGTAGATGGAGTTCATGAACACCCCGCCGCTGGCCTGGATCTGGATGGCCTGCCGAGCAGAGGGGGCTGCGGTCACTGGGGGGGCTGTGGTCAGGGGGCGCGCCACGGTCAGTGGGGGGCTGTGGTCAGGGGGCGCGCCACGGTCAGTGGGGCTGCTGCCCCCACGCCCCCCCAGCCCGGGCCCTCACCGTGTCTCCTCCGTTCAAGCTCAGCGTCACGGTTTTGAGGCAGTTCTCACTGTCGGTCAGGCCACATTTCCGCAGCTCGGCCAGCACGGTGAGGGCGCTGTCTGCACATTTCTGCCAGGACAGAGCCCACCCATGTGCTGGGGTCGCCAGCCCCCAAGCCAGGCAGCGAGGGGCCGGCACCGGTGTGAGGTGGCGCCCTGTGCCCGGGGACACCCTGCAGTGGGGGGCGGGGGCTGGCACCTGCCGTCACCTCTGTGCAGCTTGTCTCGGGACCTGGGAGCCCCTCGAGCCCTTGAGTGTGAGCCCGGGGGCATCCCCCTCTGAGCGGAACCCCAGGGACCTCACTCCACTGGCCCTCAGGGACCCTTCCTGGGCAGAGCCGGCCGAGGGGCCGGGAGGGCCCAGCAGGCAGGGCTCACCTTGGTCAGGACGTAGCTGCAGTCCCCGTGCACATCGTAGAGCTTCTCGTCGAACGTGGAGATGTGGGACCCCCCCAGGACGGAGCAGGCGCCCGGGCACGGGAGGTCCCGGCACTGCCATAGTCCCCCAGAGCAGGTGCTGGGGGCGTGGAAGAGGGGCACGGTGAGGGGCGGCGGCCTCATCCCAGGCAGGGGCGGGCGCGGGCGGGGACCTACCAGGAACTGCAGCTGGTGCTGAAGGAGGCCCCTGGGGCGTAGACGTGGCCGCCGTGGGTGCAGGGGCACTGCTGCAGGGGCAGGCAGCCCGTGTGGGTGACGTCGTCCAGCACCGTGCCTGGGGGCGGGCGGCACGGGCGGGTCAGCCGGGGCTGGGAAGAGCGACCGGGGCGGGCACAGGGAGGGGGACAAAGGCCGGGCGGCGACTGTCCCCGAGCGCTCGGGGGACCTGCCTGGGGGGCAGAAGCAGCCGTCGACGCAGTGGTCCTCGCAGAGCTGGGAGCGCCCGGGGTTGGAGCAGGTGTCCACGCAGGGCGAGCCGCACTCGTGGTGCCGCAGGTTCTGCGGGCAGGTCTGGGCTGCGGGGCGGAGGCAGTGCTTGGCCCCCACCGTCCACGTGCCAGCAGGGGTCCCCGAAGCGGGCGCCTCTTGTCCCATCCGGCCGTCTCCCGGGTGAGGCGGGAGGTGAGCAGAGCACAGCGGCCAGCCCTCCCGCCCCCGCCCGGGTTCTGGGGTGAGCCTGCTGGCCGCGCCCAGGCCAGGTCCTCCCTCTGGGCCCCCCAGGCCGCCAGGCCTCTTCGCCTCCTCTTGCCCTGGGCTCCCCGTGGGGCCCCACCTGCCCAGGGACACCTCCCTCGCACTATCCCCAGGGACCCGCCGTGGGTGCAGGGCCCGGGGCTGGCCCTGGGGCACGGGGGCCACTCACGGCAGAAGCCAGGGCCCCTCCAGCTCTGTGGCTGCCCCCCGGCGTGGGCGCACTGGCGGGAGTACTCGGCGAAGGTGGTGCAGGGGCAGGTGGGGCAGCGGCACAGGTCCTGGGTGCAGGCGGCCACGTACACCTCGGCGTCCACCAGCCCGTTGCACTGCGCGAAGGCCGGGCCCAGCAGGGTGCGGCGGCAGACGCCCTCCTGGGGAGAGAGAGGCGGGCACCCTCCATCCTCCGTGCAGGATCCAGGGGCCCGGCCCTGCGGCCTTTACCGGGGCCAGGGTGCCCCCGTCCCCCGAGGGTCCCCCCTCCGTCCACCCACCCGTCAGCCAGGGTGACCTTGTCACTGCTGGATGCAGACTCTGCGTGACTCTGAGGAGTGGCCGTGGTGACCCTGGACCCCCACACCCACCCTGGGCTCCAGGACGCACCCTGGAGAGGCGGCTCGGGGTGGGGGCGGAGGTGGCCCTTGCCCTTGGCCAGCCCCTGAGGGCTTAGCGCCACCTCTAGATGAATGTCGCCACTGCTTCTGGCCCCTCCCTGACCCGCTCCAGGTCCTTGTTTAAGGCTCATGTATTCTGCTGGTTTCGGGAATCCCAGAGCTTCTGGGCCATTTCCAGAGGTGGGGACCTCCCAGCCTGCTGGGCTTCCTGAGTGACCCACTCTTGGCAGGACTGTAGGGGGCATGGACTTGCAGGGGCGGCGGGCAGGCCGGGCCCCTGGGGAGGCCCTCACCCCATCTGTGCAGTTGTCGGCCGGGGAGGCCGGGGGGTCCTGGCACTGCTCCGTGGGCCCGTCCAGCTTCTGCAGGTTCCCGAACTGTAGAGGGGTCAGCCTGGCATCTGCAGGGAAGAGGGACTCCGTGCAGCAGCACTGGGGGGCACAGGGGCAGTGCAGGAGCTGCTGCCCACGCTCGGGACCCCAAGCCTCCCCCGGGACGTTGCTGGACAGAGTTTGCCACCCAGACTGGCCCCTGCCCGGGGCCCCAGCAAGGCCCCCACTCCGCAGCCCCAGCCCCCCTGGGACTGTCCACCCCTGGGTCGGACTCCCGCGCTTGGCTGCCTGCGCACAGCGAGCCGGGCGCACTCACTGTGGGCATAGAACTCGCTGACGGCCGGGAGCCCGTTGAAGTCCCCGCACAGGCCACACGTCTGGTTGGCGTACTTGGGCTCCAGCTCCAGCTGGGGACAGAGGGGGGCAGCTCCAGGCTCTGCTGGCCTGGCAGTGCCCCCAGCCCGGCCCCCCCCAAAGTGGGTCCCATGGGGCTCCCCCGGGGGCGGAAGGGGCCCGGCTCCCTCACCAGGGCGCTGTCTTCTCCATTCCACATGAGAGTCAGCACCAGGCGGACGCTGATCTTGGTGTAGGCGCTGCTCCGCTCCACCAGGAGGCCAGCGCGGCTGTAGGGCATCTCTTCCCTGGGGCGGGGAGTGGGGTTCCAGTGCTGCTGGGGAGCCGGCGCCCGCCTGGCCAGCCCTGCGCCCCGCCCCCGCCCCGGTGCCAGCTCACCGCCGCCCATTGACCAGCAGGGAGCCGTTGGAGAGCTCCAGCACCAGCCCCTGGGTCTTGAGGACGATGTGGGTGACGGTGGGCCTGGAGCCCAGCAGGCCGCGGCGGAGCTGGATGTTGAAGTCCTCGTAGGCGGCGCCGCAGTGCGCCGAGAAGACGTAGTTGCACAGGCCCGGGAAGCGGAAGACGTCGCCGTCGAAGGTCTTGTAGTGGAAGTCGCCCCAGGTGCTGCACACCCGGCCGCCGTGCGCCGCGCTCAGGGCTGCGGGGAGTGTGCGGTGGGGCAGGGCGCCAAGGCCCCGCTGGCCCAGCTCCCGCAGAACCACCCGCAGGGGCGGCTCCAGCCACGCCCGAGGCCGCCCGGCTGCCTCGCTGCCCCGTCTGCCCAGCTTTCTTCCCGGGGGCGCCGGCACCTCCGCGCCCCGCCCCCCAGCGGCCGTGGGCGCGTCCACTTACGACTCGGGGTCGGGGAGAGGGCGATGGGCGGGATGAAGGTCACTCGCTGCGGGGCTGCGGGGAGAGGGCCGGGTCACGCCGGGAAGGTCCAGGCAGGGGCCGGCCAGGCCTTCCTTCCCAGGACCCCGTCCTCACTGGCCCCCTGGGCAGCAGGGAGCTGGGGCCTCCAGGCCCCTCCCCGCCTGCGTGTGCACGTGCGTGAAGGAGGGTGGGCGAACACGAGAGCGGCGCGCGTGGGTGTGGACGCTGCGCCCGTGTGTGTGAGCGCGCGAGCCTCTCTGCTCGGTGCCTGGGCTGTCTTGGGCCCCCTCGGCCGTCCCCTCCTGTGGGAAGCTGGGATCCAGCGTCTCCGAGGTCCACCCCCCGACCCGCTGCGTCTCTACCCCGGCCCTTCCTGCCGCTTCCTACCACTGTCCACCCGCCGACCGTCCACAGCTGCCCGCTGACGTGCCCGGCTGCGGCCCGGGCTGCCCTGGGAACCCGACTCTATGAGAAGCCGGATGTCAGCCCCCCGGGGGCTGTAGGGGGCAGCTGGTGGCAGAGGGGTCTCTGTGGGCTGCAGGACAGACGGTGTGGCCAGGAGCTGCCCCCCGCCCCCCAGACCGCCCTGCTCTGGCCGTGGCTCGGGGCAGAATGATCGGCTGAGGGTGTTGGCCTCGCTGACCCCGGGCCACCCGTGCCACCTCGGGGGCACGTTGGGCCCGTCCCACACACCCCGTGGAGGACAAAGCCTGGCTTTGTTGGGGAGAAGGGTGTGCGCAGAAACCCGAGACCAGAACCAGCTCCACCTGAGAACCACCGGCCGTGACGGCGGGAGGCCTGGGGGCCCCGGGCGCTGGCACGGCCCCCGAGGTCAGCTGCGTGTGCACCGCCTCTGCTGGCCAGGTGCCCCGCAGCCTTGGCGGACAGGGCTGAGCGCCCTCCAGGCCCCTCTCTGCCAGGCTCGGGCTGGGACCCGCAGTCACTCGGGCCCAGGACGCCTTCATCACACCAACCCGAGCCCGCGCCCCGTGGAGAGTGGGGGGTGAAAAGCCCCAGAGGCCCCGTGTCCCTGGCGGGGCTGGTGCCCGGTGACTCCAAGGCCACCACACCAGGCTCTGCTCCCTGCGCAACGTTCCCAGCCGGGATGGGACAGCGACACTGGGAAAACGGGACTGGCCGGGCATTCATTTCTCCTCCTGAGGGCCTTGCCTGACCGCGCTTCCCAGCAGCATGGCTGCGCCCCTCCATCCGCCCCGACCCCCACCCTGGACCTGCAGCTCCTCCTGGGCGTGCCCGCTGTTGCCCACCCACTGTCGGTCCCAGGGGGTGTCACACGGGCACCTTGGGTGAACCCGGTGAACCTGCGTCCCCATCCCCCGCTGGGAAGCCCACCCTCCCCCACCCCAAGGGGCTCTGGCCCAGGGGAGCCCCCCTCCCCCTGCTCTGCCGTCGCCCGCTCCCCGTCACCTCCTGTCACAGCTGGAGGGAGCCCGGCCGGCACCCACCTGCCCAGGCCCCAGCTGGAGGAGGGCTTGCTGGAGCGGCCCTGGGCCCGGGGACGGGAGGGGTGGCCTCGGTGGCCAAGTCTCCAGGCCAGCCCGGCTGGGTGTCGCCAGTGCCCGAGGCAGCGCTTCTGTGTTGACAGAGCTATCAGGGCACACGGGACTGCCCCGATGCCAGCGCCCAGGCCGGTGCGTGGAGGTCAGTGGGCGGGAAAGGCTCGGGGAGCAGGCCCTGCGTGCAGATGGCCCCGCGCCCGTGGGCAGGTGCTGTCTGCCTCGCTCCGGCCCCTCCCCTGGGGGCATTTCCGAGCCACCGCGGGGGCTGCGGTGATGCCCTTACCCAGGCCAGCCTCGGAGGACGGAGCCCTGTGCCGGCCCTGCCCGCTCCACCGTGGGGACCCCCGCGTCTGCCCCCCACCCCAGACCAAGGCCCTAGGGCAGGCTGAGCACCCGGGGCCGGGTGTCCGGGACACACAGGGCCGCATGGAGGACGCCCTGCATCGTGGGCAGGAGAAACCCAGGCGGGCAGCCTGCGGAGGCCGCCCCTGCCGCAGAGGTGGGCAAGGGGCGTCGGCCTTACCTGCCGTCTGCGCCAAGAGCAGGGCCGCGAGGGCCCACACCAGCGCCCGGCACCCGCTTGGGGCGCCCATCCCGCGGCCGGCACGAGGGTGGGTGGGTGGCAAGGAAGGAGTGGGGCCAGTGCTCGCTGCCCCGGGGGCCCCGGGGCTTATATAGCAGGAAGCCTTGGCCCCGTGCCCGGCTCCCGGCCACGCAGGGCGCGGTCTTCCCCCCACGACACCCACGTGTGTTTGCTCTCAGGGAGGGGCCGTGGCTCCAGACATTCCGGAGGAGGGATTTGTGGCCTGGGCCCCAGAGATGCAGGACCCCCGCCCCCAGCCCCCCAGCGGCGTTTGAGAATCAGAAGGGAGGGTGGACCGGCTCGTCCTCCGGAGCCAGGAAGCACGGCTGGCCGTGACCCTGAAGAGCAGCCGCGGCCGACAGCGCGGTCCTGCCCCGTAGCGGCCCGCAAGCCGGCTCGCACTCCGCCCGTGCAGCTCCTCCCGGGAACCTGGCCGGGGCGTCCCCCTGGCTCGGTGCCCCGGGGGTGAGGAGGGGCTGCAAGGTCATGGCTCAGCCTGGCCGTGGGGGTGGGAGTATTATGTGGGCGGGACCTGTCTGCTGGGCAGTGGAGGTCCCAGAGCCCCCAGCTGTGCCAGCAGGCCCTTGCAGCTCTCTGGGCTCCACTCTGTCCCCAAGGTCAAGTCCAGGGCGAGGCGGGGCCCAGGCTCCCGGCTGGTGTCCTGTCTGTGGCCCTCACCTCACTCCCAAGGCCGGCTTGTGAACCCCAGGGAAGGGAGCCCACACCCTCCGGGGGTCCTCGGCCGGCGGCAGGCCACCCAGGGAGCTGCACCCACAGGGGTGTGCCCCTGGGCCGCCAGCAGGTCTGACGGGGCGCCTGGGGGCCGGGGTGGGGGGGCTCCGAGGCCCAGAACCCGGCCCAGCTGCGGTGGCCGGGCCTCGGGGTAACCTGGTAGCCTTTCCCACCTCGGGGACTTGCCCCCACAATATCCGTCCGGCTGCCACCACCTCGGCTGCGTCCCCGTGTGCTTCTCGCATTTCCTTCTCACCCCAAACCCTGGCGTCTGAGCGCGGGACCAGAGCGGGCGGGACGGAGGGTAGGGGCCCTGACTGCCTGCTGGGTGCTCTCCAGGTCTGCGTGAGTGACATCCTGGGGCACCTGGTCCCCACCAACCCCCACCCGCCTTTGTCTTTCTGAAGATAAGTCCTCAGAAGTGGAATTTCTGGGGCGAAGGGAAAACCCGTCTTTAAAGCCATCGATGCCTTTTGCCGACGTCACCCCCAGCTTGGCCCAGGTCCCCACAGGCCCTGCTTTTCCCCGGGGTTCCTGGCGCACCTGCATTGGGGCCGCCCATGTGCCGTCCGCAGACCCGGGCTCGGACCCTGCCGCCTGCCCCCTTCGGGACCCCAGGAGGGCGCCCGGGCTGAGCTGTCGCTGTCACTTCTGAGGTCGAAGCTTCCGGGGCTGGGGAGTGTGGTCTCCTAAGTCTCTTTTGCAGCCAGCCCAGTTGTCCCCCTGCAGAAGGCACGCTGGAGGGGTCTCCAGGGAGGGCGGGCAAGGGGCTTCTTAGGACAGGCCAAACCCTAACCTCAGCCCCTAACCTAACCAAACCCCAGGCCTAACCCTAACCTAACTCTAGGCCTAAGTCCCGCTCGGGCTGTGCCTGGGCCGGCCTTCCTTCCCCCGCTCCAGGCAAACAGCCGGTGCTCAATAACGCCGCTGTGGCCCCTCATGTGGGCGGGGAGTGCCCACCGCCGGGACCCCCGGCCCCAGCCCGAGGAATAGAGCAGGGGATCCTTGGCCCCCAGCCTCAGCTATGTCCAGGGCCTTCTCGCTCCTTCCCGGCAGGCTAGGTTCCCAGCCTTCCAGGCTGCCAGCACCCCGCAGGCCTCAGAGGGTCCCCATGCCGGGCCGCCCCTTCCCACCCTCGGCCCCCGGGTACGTTATCTCCTCAAGCTTTGAGGTTGCTGTCCTGCCCTCACACCCCGCCCCACAGGGCCCCTCCGTGTGGCAGGGGCCGGGCCCATGTGGGCATGGCTGGCACGCGGTAGGCACGCAGTAAAGGCACCGGTGGAGCGGGGGTGGCCACCGCTGCCGGGCGCAGCCCCCGCCCCCGCCCCGGGAGCGCCGTCCTCGGGCGGCGCTGGCCGGGGGGCCGCGGGGTCGCAGGATTGAGACATTCCGGATGTGGACGTGGGAGCCCAGCCTGTTTGCTCAGCGAGTTTACCCCTTCACAGTTGAGAGCGCGGAGAACAGAAGAAGCAGGAAGCCTGGGCACAGGGCTGCCGGGAAGGAGGCCGGGGCCAGGCCTCCCGGGGCTCGGGGCGGGCGCGGAGACGTGCCAGCGGCCTGCCCCGCTTGGGCGCGCCCTGTCCCTCACGTAGCCGACCGGAGGACGGGGGCTCCGGGCCACCAGAGCTGCGGGCGGCCAGGGCCCACCTGCAGGAAAGACCCCCACGCACAGCCCGTAGCCCGGTCGGTGCTCCGGAGGGCTTGGAGCTGCCTGGGCTCCTCCGCACCGACCCTCCGCCCGCCACGGCAGGGCAGAGTCAGGGGACGGCCACTGGGGTGCAGCGAGCGTCAGGCATTGATTGAGGGCTGGCTGTTTGCCCAGCTCCACACCGCACACCACGGAGGCCCAGGAGGATGGGGTGCGGCCCTGGGGGGTCAAAGCCACGGCTGGCTCTCGGCCGCTCAGGGCCCGGCCCCGCCCTCCGCACCTGCTGCCTCCCGCTTCTCCGAGCAAAGGCGTCTGCGGGGCGTGGATGGCTCCCGTTCCTGGACGGTTCCTCGCAGCCCTGGCCTGTGCCCGGGCAGTGTGGGCAGGGGCTCCACCTGGGCGTCCCGGTCCCCAGAGCTGTGCCCACGCCCCCAGCCCTGCCCAGGGCTGCAGGATCGTGGCGGAGACCCTCCCCCGGAGGCCCCTGCCCCGTGTGGTGACCAGGACCCCGCGCCTCCTCCTCTTCCGTGGTCGGCACCCAAACCCGTTTCCCCTCCCTGGTCCCGTCCCTCATCCTTTCTGCCTTCCAGCAAATTCCTTCCTTTTTTTTTTTTGTCTTTTCAGGGCCACACCCACGGCATATGGAAGTTCCCAGGCTAGGTAGGGGTTGAATCAGAGCTGCAGCCACTGGCCTACACCACAGCCTCTATGCAGGACCCGAGCCGCGTCTGAGGCCTACACCACAGCTCACAGCAACAAAGGATCCTTAATCCGCTGAGCGAGGCCAGGGATCGAACCTGCATCCTCACGGATACTAGCTGGGTTCATTAACCACTGAGCCACAACAGGAACTCAGTTCCAGCAAATTTTGAGGAGCCCCAAGGGGCACAGCCCTGGGCCCTGGGGACTTGGGTGGCAGAGGAGGACAGAGGTCCCCTTGGGGCTTACATCACACCTGCCCACACAAGGGGCAGTGAGAGTTTTAAAGGAACCAA
>PVHT021183728.1:90992-112237 GCA_004024745.2 Catagonus wagneri
GAGACCCCGGGCAGGCATGGACGTGGCCCATTGCTGTGGCCGGTACTGGGTCACCAGGAGGAGCTGGACGGGGGCGGGGCAAGGCTGGACAAGGGGGGCTCAAGGCTGGAGGGGGTTGAGGCTGGATGTGAGGGGGTCTCTTCAGAGACCCAAGCCTATGGATTCTTAACCCCCTGAGCCACAGTGGGAACTCCTTTGATGCAATAAGGTTTTAATTTTGATACTGCCCAGGTTATCTATTTTCTTTTGTTGCCTGTGCTTTTGGGGTCATAGCCAAAAATCAGTGCCAAATGCAATGTCACAAAAATTTTTCCCTAATTTTCTTCTAAGAGTTTCAGTTTTAGCTCTTACATTTAGGTCTTTGATCCATTTGGAGCTGATTTTCATATATGGTGTCGGAGTCCAGCTTCATTTTTTGCATGCGTACACTCAGCTCTCCCAGCACCATTTGTTGAAAAGACTGTCTTTTCCCCCATTGCATGGTCTTGGCCCGCTTGCCAAAAACCAGCCAATGGTATCGCCAGGGCTCATTTCTGCCCCGTCTGTTCAGTTCCATCAGTCAGCCTGTTTTTACGGTGGTACCACAGGGTTCTGAGCGCTACAGCTTTGTACTAAGTTTCAAAATCAGGAAGAACGAGTCCTCCAGCTTTGTTTTTTTCCATGAGTATTTTGACTATTGAGGGTCCCTTGAGATTCCACGTGAATTTCTGGATGGATCTTTCCGTGTCTGCAGAAACACCGTTGGGATTTCATAAAATCTGTGGATCTCTTGGGATCATATTTTTATTTTATCCACATGAAGTCTTTGAGTCCATGGATACGAGATGTCTTCTTTCTGCTTATTTATGTCTCTAATTTCCTTCAGCAATGTTTCACTGTTTTTATTGCACGAGTCTTTGACCTCCTTAGTTGAATTTATTCCTAAGTATTTTATTCTTTTCGATGCTGTAGTGAATGGGATTTTCTTGATTTCCTTTTGCAGTCGTTCGTCACTAGTGGATCGCAACCTGCTGAATTTGTTAGCTCTATCTGAGTTCGTTCAGGCTGCTATAACAAAAGGCCACACACTGGGTGGCTTATGAACAACAGAAATTTATTTCTCACAGTTCTAGAGGCTGGAATTCAGCCAGCATGACCAAGTTCTGGTGAAAGCCCTCTTCCAACTTCAGACTACCCATTTCCTGCAAAGCCATTGGGGTGGGGACCGAGAGGAGCTGCTTTTCTTAGGCACTAATCCCGTTCGTCAGGGCTCCACACTCATGACTGAAGCACCCCCAGCTCTGACACCAACACCTTTGAGGATTAGAGTATCAACGTATGGATTTTAAAGGAAAACATTCACACCATAGCAAGCTTGAATTGTTTTTGGTGGAATTTTTAGAGATTTCAACATATGGGATCATGTCATTTATGACCAGAAATAAATAGTTTTCTTTATTTTCCAATCTGGATGCCTTTTATTTCTTTTTCTTACCTAATTGCTCTGGCTAGAACTTCTAGTACTATGCTGAATGACTAGAAGTGGTGAATGCAGGCATCATTGTCTTATTTCAGATATTAAAGGAAAAGCTTTTATCTTTCACCATTGAGTATGATGTTACCTTTGGACTTTTCATACATGGCCTTTATATACTTATATTATATTATATTATATTATATTATATTATATTATATTATATTAAATTTCCTTCTATTCTTAGTCTGCTGAGTGTTCTTTTTTTTGTCATAAAAAGGTATTGAGGGGAGTTCCCGTTGTGGTTCAGCAGAAATGAATCCGACTAGGAACCATGAGGTTGCAGGTTCGATCCCTGGCCTCGTCCAGTGGGTTAAGATTCCGGCGTTGCCGTGAGCTGTGGTTTAGGTCGCAGATGCGTCTCCGATCCCGCGTTGCTGTGGCTGTGGCGAAGGCCGGCAGCTGTAGCTCTGACTGGACCTCTAGCCTGGGAACCTCCACATGCCACGGGTGTGGCCGTAAGATGACAAAAGACAAATAAACAAATAAATAAATAAACAGGTACTGAATTTTGGCAAATTCTTTAGCTGCGTTAGTAGCGGTATGGGTCTTTTCTCTCTTCAAACCATTAACGCGATGGTTGTTTGACTTTCATGTGCTGAACCTCCTTGCATTCTGGGAATAAAACCCCCTTGGCCGTGGTGTGTAACCCCTTTAATATACTCCTGAATTTGTTCGTCAGCATTTTGCTGAGGACCTTTGCATCTCTACTCATGCGGGTGTTGGTGCGTGGTTCTCTTTTCTCGCAGTGTCTTTGTCTAGCTTTGGTGTCAGGATCGTAGCGGCCTGACGGAGTGAGTTAGTCAGGATGACTTCCTCTACCGTTTTTTGTGAGCGTTTGAGAGGACCGGGGCTGGGTCTTTGGCTGTCTGGTAGAGTTCTCCAGGGAGGGCCCCTGGGCCTGGGCTTGTCTTGGCTGTGGCGTTTTCGACTGCTGATTTGATCTCCTTACTAGTTATAGGTCTGTTGAGTTTGTCTATTTCTTTATGAGTAAGTTTTGTTAAACTGTCTGTTTCTAGGAATTGGTCCATTTCTTCCAGGTTGTCAAATTTCTTGGCATGCAGCTGTTCCTACTATTTCCTTCATCATATTTTCAAGGTGTGATCTGTATTATATTTCTTTGTTAGTCTAGACATTTGTGATTTTAGTTTTTAATAGTCTATATTACCCTTGCGAGAGTACACCTTCATATTCACGGAGCGGTATAAACCAGTGCCAGTGATCATGATAATATCGGGACGCAAAAGATCCTAGAGACTTATTTTCCCTTTTCTTTTTTGAGCAACTGTACATAGCATTTTATTTTATTATTTTTTATTAAAATATAGCTGATTCACAGCATTATATAAGTTACAGATGTACAATATAGTGATTTACAGTGTTTAAGTGTTATGATCCACTTACAGTTACTGTAAAATATCGGCCGTATCCCCTGTGTGTACACTGTATCCTCACAGCGTACTTATTTTATGCGCAGCAGTTTGTACCTGTCAGTCCCCACCCCTCTTTCGACCCTCCCCGCCCCACCTTCCCCGCTTGCAACCTCTCCTTTGTTTCCTGTATCTGTGGGTCTGCTTCTTTCGTTAAACTCACTACGTTGTTGTGATTCTTGGATTCCACATATAAGCGATATTGTTGCAGAAACAGTGGAAACCGTGGCGGTGGAAGGGGACACGCGGCACTCGGGGATGCGGGAAAGCACGGGTTACTCAGCACCGGCCGGGCTCAGAGAGGTCACCTCTGGAGTCTGAGCCCGGGTCTTCGTTCTCAGCAGCTTTTATACAACACGGGGTCCTGTCAGCACCCCCGGACCTCCCCCCTCCCCAAGCAGTGTTTCTTCCCAGGAAGCCGAGCAGGCAAGGTTACAGCGGCAAAACTGATAAGCAGGGCTGGGGACGCGGTCAGCAGGGCTGCTGGCTTGGACGTCGGGCCCATGGTTGCTACGTAGTGACAAGAGGTGGGTATAGCGACGAGCAAAGCTGACAAGGCAGGTGCGGGGGCGGGGGGTGTGTGTCCCGTGGTTAAAACTATTGCTTCAGTATCATCCAGTATTTGTCTCTGTCTGACTTAGTTCACTTAGTATAATAGCCTCCAAGTCCATCTACGTTGTTGGAGACCCTTAAGCATATTCGTTTCTGTAAAATAATTCGTAATTTCTCTTTCGGAGTCCCTGGTGATCTAGCAGTTAAGGACTCAGTGTTGCCACTGCAGTAGCTCAGTTCGATCCCTGGCCTGGGAACTTCCGTATGCCGTGGGTGAAGCCAAAAAGAATCAGTAATGTCCCTTTCATTTCTGGTTTTAAAACTTGATTCTTCTTTCTTTTGTCTTCGTCCATCTAATTAAAATTTCGTCAATTCTGTCTATCTTCTCAAAGAACCATATTTTGGTTTTGTTAGGCTTTTTTTCCTGTTTTTCTATTCTCTGTTTTTGTTTTTTTTAAGCTCTGCTCTAACCTGTATTATTTCCTCCCTTTTGCTAGTTTGAGCTTAATTTCCTCTCTTTGTTTTCCCTAGAGAAGATGTAAAGTTAGGTTATTGATTTGAGATCCTTTTCTCCTTTTTAATGTAGGTTTTACAGCTATGAATTTTCCTTGTAGCACTGCCTTTGCTGAATCTGTTTCAGTATGTTGTTATTTTGTGTTCATTTATCTGTAAGTATTTTCTCACTTCTTTTTTGACCAATTAGTTGTTCAAGAGTATGTTGTTCACTTTCTATGTATTTGTGAATTTTACAATTTTTCTTTTATTGTTGACTTGTGGGTTCATTCCTTTGTGTTCAGAAAAGATACTTTGTACATCATTAGTCTTTTAAAACTTGTTTTAGGAGCACAGCAATTAGTTTATTCCGCAGACTATTTGAGAAAATGTGTATGCTGCTGTTGGTAGGTGGGGTGCTCTGTGTATGTATGTTAGGCGTAAGTGGTTTACAGCGCTGTTCAAGTTCTCTGTTTCATTATTGACATTTTTTTTCTTTCTAATGATTTTTATTTTTCCATTGTAGCTGGTTTACAGTGCTCTGTCAATTTTCTACTGCACAGCAAGGTGACCCAGATTCTTTTTTCTCACATTCTCATGGCCCACTACAAGTGACCAGACACAGTTCCCGATACTACACAGCAGGATCTCATTTCTTATCCACTCCAAAGGCAATAGTTTGCATCTGTTAGCCCCAAACTCCCAGCCCATCCCACTCCCTCCCCCTCCCCCTCTGCAACCACAAGTCTGTCCTCCATGTCCATGGTTTTCTTTTCTGTGGAAAGATTCATTTGTGCTGGATATTAGATTCCAGATAGAAGTGAAATGATGATACTGTATTTGTCTTTCTCTTTCTGACCCACTTCACTTCACTTTCCTTTTGTTGAACTCACTAGTGTGCTGTATTTCTTGGATTCCATGTACCCCTTTCTCTTCTCTGGTGCGATTCTCACAGGTCGACTTGCCTGATGCTTTCCCATGAGTCCCTTTGACTCCATTCACTTTCCTTCATTTCTTTTTTTTCTGTTCCCCAAATTTGATCATTTAAATTGTCCTGTCTTGAACCCATCTACAAAACAGAAGAGACTCACAGACATGTTAGAGAACAGACTTGGGGCTGCCAAGGAAGAGGGGGAGGGAGTGAGATAGACGGGGAGTTTGGGGTCAGTAGATGCAAAACTATTATATTTAAAATGGAAAAGCAGTTACATCCTACATTATAGCCCAGGGAACTATATCCAGTCTCTTTTGCTAGGACATGATGGAAGATAATATAAGAAAGGAAATACATATATATACTTATGACTTGGTCACTTTGCTGTGCAGCAGAAATTGGCACAACACTGCAAATCAACTATATTTTAATTAAAAATATAAACAGATGCAATTAAAATTACTTTATGCAGAGATGCATAAAAAAATTGTCCTGTGTTCAAGTCCACTGAACCCGTCTTCTGCCTGATCAAGTCTGCTATTGAACCCCTGTGGAGAATTGTCAGTGTTAGCCACTGAATGCATCAGCTCCAGAATTTGTTTTTTAAAATAATTTCTATCTTTTTGTTAATATCCTCATTTTGTAAATGCATCATTTCCCTGATTTCCTTTGGCTTCTGTCCGTGTTTTATTTTAGTTCTTTGAACGTACTTAAGATGGTAGTTATAAAGTCTCTGTCTAATGAGACTGACGTCTCAGCTTCCTTATGGGTGATTTCTGTAAATACATTTTTTTCTTTGAATGGCCCGTATTTTCTCGTTTCTTTGTAAGCTTCATGATTTTTTGTTGAAAACGGGGAAGCTGACCCTTATAATACACTAGCTCTGGAACTCAGATTCTTCCCTCTCCCGGTACTTCTTTTTCTTTTTCTCTTCTTTCATTCTTCTTTGTTGCTGTTGAATGCTGCAGTGGTCCATCTGTTTTGAAACTTTTCCAGACAGGTTTTACAAAGTCTATTCCTTGCTGTGGGTGATCCTTTAAACTCTGTTTCTTTAGCTTGTGTTCAGCTAGTGTTTGGGCAGAGTTTCCTCGAGCAGCAGGAGGTTTCCCAGTCTTCACAGCCTGGCTCTGTCCTTTGACACTTAGGCAGACACGCCCCGAGCCTGGGGACCGGCCCAAGACGAACTCTTCCCTGGGCGTGAGTGTGGCTTTCTGAATTCCTGCCTGTGCGTGGCCGCTTGTCAATGTCCTAGCTTCCTAGGGTCTTCCTTCAGTTTCTCAGGCCTTAGGGGGTCCGTTATGTGTCTCCAGCTGTAATCTCTTGCCCTAGGAGTCCGTGAGCCTGTCGTCACCTCACAACTTTTATGAGCAAGGCCTGCCACTTTTGCCACTTGAGTTCCAGGTTAAACGAATCAGATGTGTGCCTTGTGTCACTCGTCCACGTGAGATGCACGCAGCACTCTGCCCTGTGGTCGTCTCTGGTTTGGGGTCAGGGAGGGGAGTGGAGCTGGGCTGGCAATTCAGGAACAGCACTGCCACCGCTCTGGGGATGGGCCAGGAGGAGTAAAAACGCCACAAAACTTTCCTGCCCTCCTGAAGATGGCTTTTTGGATTGGACTTTAGCTTGACTGGCTCTGGAGCTCTGATAAAGTTATAGCCCAGTTAGGTCATCTGTCTTCTTCTGCTGCTGCTTCGTGTGTGTGTGTGTGTGTGTGTGTGTGTGTGTGTGTGTGTGTGTCTTTTTAAGGTCACCCCTGCAGCACATGGAGGTTCCAGGGCTAGGGGTCAAATCAGAGCTGTAGCTGCCAGCCTACACCACAGCCACAGCAACGCGGGATCCTTAACCCACCGAGCAAGGCCAGGGATCAAACCCGCATCCTCATGGACACTAGTTGGGTTCGTTACTGCTGAGCCACAGTGGGAACTCTGTCTTTTTCCATGTCTCCAGGGGAATGAGATCTTAGAGCTTCACACCCACACAGAGTTGTTTTGCAAATAGGAGTTCACGAGGCTAAACCGATATAAACAAATAAACGGGAACCAGATAAATAGGAGAGAAGAGACTGCAGAAGGCACCTGAGCGGTGTGGAAGTGACCAGGAAGCGTCAGTGGTGCTAAGGCTGGCGGCGACAGGCCGAGGGGTCGCAGGGCCCTTATGTGGGCCCTTAGGCATCTCCCACAAGCCCTCACCAGCGCCGAGGGCAAAGTGGCCGCTTTCCAGTGGAGAAGCTGCCGGACCCACCCCAGCCAGACAGCGTCCCACTGTGAGTCCGGCTGATGCCGTGCGCGTCCGAGTGTGAGGCCTGAGAAGGACACAGCTGCGCCTGCTCCCTGCAGCTGGCAAGTGTGCCCCGCCCGCAGCACGGGAAGCCACAGGAGGACGCAGATTTGGGGGTGCTGCCCAGCTCCCCCAGAAGGCCATGGTCAAGGGGTTCAGAGAAAGGCTGGGGCAGCTTCAAGGTCAAAGGTGCCCAAGGGGACTGCACTCGCGTGACATGCGGTCCTGGGAGCCGGACTGGCAGCGAGGACGGGCAGGACAAGCGAGGGGGCGAGGCCTGGCAGCTCTGTGCGGCGCTGGCCCTGCGTCATCGCTGACCCCCACCTGGACACATGCCCGAGAGCAAACGGTACAGCAAAGGGAGAAATTCCCGGCCCTGGTGACTCAGGGCCAAGGGCAGGCAGGACTTGTATGCTATTTCTGCAACTTATTCGTAAACTCAGAATCATATCCAAAAGCTCTCCAGAGAGCTCCACGCTGGTCACGACTCGGGGAGCAGACTAGAGGGAGGCCAGTGGGGGGGGGCGGCAGCCGGACGTGGCACGTGGTGAGTGGTGGGGAGGGCCCGGGGGAGGGGGGAGGACAGAGGAAAGAGGGGAGAGCAGGGGAGGGGCAGCCGGTCTACCTCTGGGCACAGCCCGCGGCGCAGGCCCTGGTGTGGCAGTCCCCAGGCGGGCGCGAGACGTGCCTGCGCCCCGCCCCGCCGCCCCTTCCTCCCTCTCCACTCCCTCCCCACCTCCTCCCCCCCAGCACCCCCATACAGGGCCAGGGTCGCGGGGAGGGTCGCGGGGCCCTCCGAGGGGCAGAGCCTGGGCGAGGGGCTGGCGCGGCGCAGTGTGGCCGCAGCGGGGGCAGGCGGGCGTGGTCGGGGGGAAGGCCAGGGCCCGGGCCCGCGTTTGCTCAGGATTAGGACGGCATGAGGGAGAATAAACAGTGGTGGGGCAGGATGTCCTGGGGGCGGGCGGAGATGACCGGGCGTCGGCGGGCAAACGTGCCCGCCCTTCCCTCCAGGAACCCCAGTGTTGACTTGGCACCACACGGCTGGCAGCGCGGCCCCAACGCAGCCCGCACGTCCCGGGCCGCCTGCCCCCTCGGCCCCTGCTGCAAGGGGCGCCTGGCATCGGGGCGCCACCTGCAGCCCCTCCCACCGGCCTTAGGGCCCTGGTGTGACCAGTGACGGGGAGACGGGGGCCAGGGGCGCACCGCAGTCCTGGGCCTGGCCGCCTTCCTCTGTGTGGAGGCCGAGCAGCCGGGCGCAGCCCCCCTGTGGCGCCCAGCCCTCCCGGGGTCACAGGCCCAGGCCCGACCTGCCATCTCTGGAGCCCCCATCTCACTCCTGCATGTTCTTGGGGGCACTGATGGGGGTCCCCACGTCCGGCTGTCCTGACTGTTCTGTCACAGCTCTTGTTTGCTCGTCCCCACGTCTGGGTTGTGGCCGAAGCAGTAAGTGGGGGGACACCCCAGAGATCGGTGAACTTGGACTCTGAACCGTAAGCAGAGGGCATGTTGGGTGGTGGGGGTCCTGGCAGCCAGGAAAGGCCCTGAGGCGCGTGGCAGACCTGGGGGCTCAGACGGAGACCTCTCAGGTGCCCCGGCCACGCTGGAGCCACCTCGCCCGCGTCTGCCCCCGCGTCTGCCCCCGCGTCTGCCCCGTCAGAGCTCAGGCCACTCGGGAGCTACGTTACTGGGCAGAAGGGTGGCAGGGCTGGTGAGGGCGGGGACAGCGGTGGCCAGAACCCCTTGCACGTAGCCCCCTGCTCTGCCCCTGCCCAGGGAGGCCGCCTGGCCTCTGGCAGAGGGACTTCTGCCCCGCGGAGGTGCCCCGCCCTACGTTCCCAGGGCTCTGAGGCCGCCGCCTGTGTCCACGTCCACACACCAGGCCAGGCCCGTGAGGGACACTCACACCCAGTGCGACGTGAGCTGTGGAGACACGGGAGCCGACCCGGCCAGCCGTCCCCGGAGCAGCTCCGTTTCCCGATGCCCGGACCTGGAGGCCTGGCCGCCGCCCTGGGGGCAGCTGTTGGCGGTGGCCCTGGGAGCAGAGAGGGGCCGGATGGGGGCTACAGGTGACGCTTGTCCGGGACGCAGCCAGTGGGAAGCGGAGACCCCACCCCAGGGGCAGAGCCCCAGGCCCTGCCTCCTGCTGAGGCCAGTGGGGCTGGAGGCTGAGGCCCTGGAGGGGCTGTAGGAACGGCCGGTCTGGAAGTCCTTCCACCCGAGGGCTCGGCCTGGGGCCGGTGAGACTGAGTCTAGGGGCCACGAGGCCCAGGCCGGGATTCTCCCCTGGGGGAGAGTCTCCAGGCACCCAGGTTGCGGTGGGCGCTCCTGGGCTGTCTTCCCTGTGGGAGGGGTGGGTGGGAGGGGAGGCCGTCCCAGCCCCGGGGGATCGCTGCGCCCTGTGGCCTCTGGCGGGCTGGGTCCCTCAGCTCAGACGGGGCTCCTGATGAGGCCGCAGGCTGTGTCCTCCAAGGGACCCCCTCCGCCAGCTCCTTCGTCGCCCGGGAGGGGGTGTGCCACTCACAGGACAGGGTGGCCCTGAGCTTGGCTTGGGTGCAGGTGGACCCCTCAGAACCTGTCGGCGGTAGGGGGCCCCGAGCCCCCAGAGCCCCGCAGAGGGTGGCGCCGAGGCTCTTTGTCCCAGAGGAGGGGCGGTTCACGTCCCGCTGTGCCAGCTCTGGCCTGTCCTGGGGCCCTCCCAGCTCGGCCCCTGGGCCCCTGTGGGTGGGGGAGGGGTCCCGAGTCCCGGCACGGAGCCCCGGGTCCCGGGCGGCCACACGCCTGACGGGTCCTTGGTTTGAGTTCTGGGCCGGCCTCCGGGCGTTTCCCTCGGCCTTCGTCTGTGCTTGCCCGTGGCCTTGCCCGGCTCTGGGAAGCAGGCTCCTTAGAGGGAGCCGCAGACACAAACGCCTCTCCTCCGGAGCCAGGAGCACGGGCTCACAGCTGAAACACGCGGGTGTTTTATTTTATTCTCTTCTGAGCGCGGTGGAGCTCTGGGGCGCCCCCCCGGGTGGGTTCTGTCACCTTCGCCTCTGCCTGCCCCCGGCCCGGCCCCGAGCTGGGGGCCGGCCGCTCTCTCTCAGCCCTGTCCGTCCTCACCTGGCAGCGGGCCGCAAGGACAGGGGAGAGCCGGTCCCGTTTCTGGCTGACCCCAGCCACCTTCCATCCCCTCTCGCCGCCAGGGTCCCTGCGCCTCCGACCTCCGACCCTGCCGGGCACCTCCCATCAGCCCCCCCCACCTCGCCGCCGAGCTGGACTCCAGCCCAACTTCCCGGCCCCTTTTCTGCTTTTCTCCCCCGAGGCACCAGTGTGGGCTTCTTCCACCGCCAGCCTCACACTGTGTGCCAGGCGCCCGCGCACGGCCGCCTCGGGTCCACAGGTCACTACATCGGCCCGCTTCCTCTGAAGAGCGGCCGTGCTGGCGGAGAGGCCTGTGTGACGCCCGTGTCCCAGGTGTCGCTGCCAGGTCAGGTGTGAAGGGCCAACCCGCTGCCCAGGCCAGTGGCCGAAAAGGCCAGAGCTGTGGCCTGCGTGTGCCCGGGGCCAGGCTGGCCACGGAAGCCGCCTCTGGCCTGGGACACGCAGCCCTCTCCGGGGGGCGGGGGCGGGGGCAGGGGCAGGGTGGGCCCCGACCAGGTTCTAAGTGTCGCTGGGTGGGCTGGGCGTGCTGGGGGCAGAGGCTGGGGGCTGCGACCCGGCCTGCCCATCCCAGTCACAGGCTCCCCGGCGCCCACGTCCCCGTCTCCGGGAGCCCCCAGTGCTGCATCTGGGCAGGAGCTGTCCCCTGGGCTGGGCACCCCCAGCGTGAGGTTGGGACACCCCTTCCCACTGACACACAGGACCTGGAACCACAGACGCCTCTTCCAGCCCCCGAAGGGGTGGCCCTGCCCAGGCCGGACTCCAGGGGCCGCAGGAGGTGGGTGTGAGCTGCCCAGGCTGGCCCCGGCCACGAGTGTCCCCCTTCTCTCCCAGCATGGGGGGGCACGCGCAGGCTGGAGGAGCCGCCCTGCGGGCAGAGGGCCGTGCCCAGCGCGGCAGCCCTCCTGGCATGACCGGCCCGGGCAGAGGGTCCGGGTGGAGGCGGGAGGCACGCCCGGGTTACCCCCGCTGCGGGTCGCGGTTCCAGGCGGGGGGTGGCGGATTAGTCGCCGGAGCGGGGTCCGCCCCGTCAGGGAGGAAGAGGAGGCTCCCGCAGACACCCGATCCCCCCGGGGGGGCGGTGGCGCTGCTTGGGCTCCCGCCCGCGGCTGTGGGGGCAGCGGCTCGCAGCGGAATGGCCGGGAGCGTCCTGCTCCCGAGAAGGCGGCCCATGGCGGCCGCCCCGAGTTCCCCGTACGGCCCCCTGGCCGCATCTGTCCACCTCCCACTCAGGCCGTCTCCTGGGCCCAGGGGGTCCTGGGGTCATGGCTGCCCACGTGGCTGGAGCCAACATCTGGGTCAGGCGGCCCCGGGGACCGGCCCTGGGCCCCAGGCCCTTCGTGCTCAGGGCGAGGCAGGTAGGAGCGGGGCTGCGTCGCAGTAAAGGGGGCCTCGCCCTTGCCCAGCGTCCCCCTGGGGCCCCCTCGGAGGACGTAAGTGGCCTCCCTGGACCCCCCGAGACCCCTGAGCCTGCTTCCCGAGCCCCAGGCCCAAGCTGGAGGCGACGGGGCGGTTGTGCTGCCACCTTGTGACGGCCAGAGGGACTGCAGCCAGGTCCCGGCCACAGACCTGCGGAGCCTGGGGCCCAGCTCGGCCTGGGCCTGCTTCTTGTAGGTGTCAAATCCGGGAGCCGGGGCAGGGACGAGGGGACTCGGTTTCCCGTGTCCCCACAGCCGACCGCCAGCCAGCTGCCCTCCCCAGGCCTCCGTGTCCTTTATGAGGTGAGGGGCCCAGCCCCCTCGTATGGTGCCGGAGGACGGGAGGTGGGCGTCCTCCCCCCTGCCCTGCATCCACGCCCCGCCACTCGAGCCCACTGCCCGGCGTCCACAAGGCCCTGAGGCCCTCTGGCCCAGCAGTGGGGCCGGGGGAAGCCCAGCGCTGGCCAGCGCCCCCTCCCCCGTCGGGGTTGCGGCCAGGCCAGCCTCCCAGCCGGGGCCCGGGTCAGCTGGCTGGCGCCTGGCCCTGTGGGCGCCTCTGCTCTGGGAGCCCGTCCCACAGTCAGGCTTGGGGCGTTTTGGACGCCCTGGGCACCGCTGGGCTGGGCCCGTCCTGCTGCTCTCTGCTGCCCTGCTGGGCGGTGGGCTGCCGCCACACCTGCGAGGGGCGTCCCCTCGGCCCCTGCCCCGGAGCCCCCTGGCCAGGCCCTCGGAGCGCAGGGCCAGCCCCGCTCACCGCCCCAGCAGTGCCGTGGGGCCAGGCCCAGCCTGAGGCCACTGTGTCACGGGGTGGGCCAGGGGTCCCTGGGACCTCCAAGGAAGAGCGGGCTGGGCTTAAAAGTGGAGCTTCTCAGGGTGGGGGCCAGGGTCACGGTGAGGGGGCAGCAGGACTCCTGGGGGCTTGGTCTCCCTTGGGCCTGAGTGTGCACACGCACACGTACACAGATGGGCGCTCACCCACCTGCCGCGCGCCGCACTTGGCTTCGACGTGATGAGTCTGGAGCTCGGCGGGAAGAAGGAGGCCCCTTGCTGTCTGCCGGCTCAGCCAGATGGACACGTCTTGAAGCCCCGGGCGGGCCCCGCGGGCACCCCGCATCCCCTCGAGCACACCCCGTGTCGTCTGCGTTCACAAAGACGAGGCAGCGGGCCTCCCCAAGCCGTCCTGGGCCCGCTCCGCCCTGCACCCCACTCCTGAGTTTTATGGACACGCTTAACAAACTCACGGAGTCCACGAGTTGCGAAATGCTCCATGTTTATTTACGAAATCGAAGGCCCTTTCCTGAGGCCCAGCCTCCGGGCGGCCGGCCGGGCGGCCACCGAGGATCAGACCCTAACGTGGTTCTGAGCCTGGGAAGAGGGAGCCGGGTGTCCCGAGCAGGTGGCTGCCCTTCCATCAGGGCCACCGGGCCTGGAGAGGGCCTGGGTGGGTGGGCGGTGCGTCCAGGCTCGGTCAGCGGGACCGGGGCTCGGCCACTGGCCTTGGAAGCAGCAACCACGCCGACGTTCCCCGTGTGTGTCCGGGAGGCCGAGGGCCCGTCCGCTCTACTGGAGAGGCCGGGGTGGCGGGGCCCCTGTTCCCCAGAGCCTGCGTCCCGCCTCCGGGCTGAGTTGGGGCTCCTGCCCCTCCGAGAGGCTGAGGCCGTCCCGGGAGCTGCACCGCTGGCCCACGCAGCCGCACTCCTCCACCTCCGCGTAGCTGAAGGCCCGGCTGGAGCCGTCGGGGCAGTGCAGGGTCACGTTCCTCAGGGACACCTGCAGCTCCCGGCAGCACCTGCACTTGTGCTCCAAGGCGTTGGCCTCTGGCGAGTACCTGGGGGCAGGGCCCACTCAGCACGGCGTTTGACAGCTGGCCCCATGTGCCGGTCACGTGCCGGTGCCCCCGTGGCTCGTTCCAAGCCCCCCGAGGACTAGGGAGGGGGACAAGGGGCTCTTACCAACCGCTTGACCAGCAAGTCACCAACGGGGACCCTGAGCTCAGGGTCTCAGTAAACGGAAGAGCGTGATTCCAAACGGGCTGACTCCCGCCCCCCACCCTCATCCCCCCGCCCGAGCCCCGGGGGCCCAGCCGCGCCTTCCCAAGCAGGACCCCTGCGGCTCGGGTGGGGCACCGGTCTGCACCGCTGGGCCGGGGCTCACTCACATGGACATGGTGTCCCCACAGCTGCCCCGGCAGTAGGCAAGGCGCACGGGCCCCGCGGAGCGGCAGCTCTGCTGCCGGAGGACCTGGTGCTGGTGGTACACGGCGCAGGCTGGGGGGACACGCAGGGGTGCCGGGGTCAGCGCCAGCCCGGCGCCGGGGCCCCGGGGGCAGTAGGACCCGGCCCCCTCCCCCGCGGGCGCGCCCACTCACTGTTTTGGTTCCATGGGGGACAGAAGTGGCAGCAACCGTCCTCACTCAGCCGAGCCTGGTCCTGCGCCAACAAAGGGTGCCGTTAGCGCTGGAACAGTCCCGGCGGGCGGCACGCCAACCGGATGCGGGCCAGGCCACAAGGCGTGGGCAGCGCCAGTCCGCCGGGGCCTGTCCCTGCTCCCCGGCCCCAGCACCGTCAGGCGGGCCGGCTCCCGGGACTCACCTTGGCACAGCTGAGGGGGGGACACGCCTTCTTCGAGGTCACCACCACCAGCCCCTCCTGGTGCTTCTCACACTCGTGGGTCACGCAGCGGTTCCCCGGGTCCGACCAGGACTCGCCGGGCTGCAGGGAGGCCCGCCGCGGGTGAGGGTGCTGTGTCTGCGCGTCTGTCCGTCCATCAGCCCCCAGCCCGCCGCCCCCCCAGACCCTGCCCTGCACATGCCTCGCGCTGACGGCTCCCCAGGACGCTGCCCACCCCGCACCCCGCTGTCGCTGTGCGTCCCGGCCTGCCGTGCAGGGCGGGGCTGGCCGTCCTGGAGCCCAGGGTCTACCCCGCCCGGAACGCACCCCAAGGCCCGGAAGCCCTCTGGCCGGGCCCTGTGGCCACCACTCACGTAGAAGAGGTGGGAGGAGCTGTCGCTGGTGTTCGCGACGCAGGCCACCTGCTCGCACACCCCGCAGCACTGCCCTTGCCGCTCCTGGTACTCGAAGCCCTGGGGGGAGGGGCGTGCGGCCTGAGCCGGGGGGCGCTGGCGGGTGCGGCCCGGGGAGGGCGCGCGGGGGCGGGCACTCACCAGGGGGCAGTAGGTGTTGCAGATCTGGGTCTCACAGCTGATCGCGAAGGTGTCTGACTGGGGGCCCCCAGGCACCTCGCACCGGCAGGTCTCACACAGGCTCGAGGAGACCACGGCGCCAGGCTGGGGGAGTTGGGTGACCGCGTGAGGGAGCCGGGCGGAGCCTGGTGCCCCAGCCTTCCTGGACGTCCCCTGCAGGCCCGGCCCTGCCAGGCTGACCCGGCCCCCTGGGGTGAGCCTCTACCACGCCTCCTGGCGGCGGTCCCGGTCTTGGGGACTGAGCCCGAAGGCTGTGCCTGCAGGAAGGTCCCACGCTGCAGAGGACGTGGCCCAGGAAACCAAGGCTGGGGGCCTCGTCACAGTCAGGATAGGGGCTGTGGTCCCAGGAGAGCCCACAGCCTTTCCAGAGGCCACCAGGGCCCACGGGAGCCCAGCCTCGGGAGAAGCTGGCGACGCAGGGCACTCGGGCCCCTGGGCACCACGCGGGCCTGGCCGCCGGCGGTTCTTACCTGGTACAGGGTGCCGTTGACACTGCAGGAGGTCCAGCCTGCACGGGGCGGGGAGAAACCAGACCTGCAAACCCGCCCTCGTGGCCCGGTCGCCACCTCCCGCCCGGCCCCGGAGTCCCAGCCCCCCGGCCCCCGCCCCTCCCCCCGCCCCAGACACTCACTGCAGTTCTGTTTCGGGCAGCAAGCCCCCTCCTCATAGGTCAGGACGGAGTGGGCGCCTTCGGGACATCCCACGGGCGGCGGGCAGTGTTCCGTGTTGCAGGCTGCAGCCAACAGGAGGGGTGTCAGGGCACCTGCCTCCCGCCCCGGCCTGAGGGTGGCCCCCAGGGCTCTCCAGGAAGGCGGACCACCGAGCGGCAGGTGGTGGGCTCTGGGCGGCGGTCACTGCCCCAAGGGCCGAGGCTTCAAGGCAGCCTGGGCACCGGAGTCCCCTGACCGCCACACGCCTTCCTGCTGGGGGTCAGCAGACGAGGCCACAGAGGGGAGACGTGACCCCGGGGCCGGTACCTTGGGACTCTTCGGGGCAGAACTGGCCCGCCTGGAGCCCGACACTTACCACAGGTGTACTGAGGACAGCACCGGCCGCTCTGCGGGGCCTCGGGCACAGGCACGAGGCCGGGCTCCTGGCAGGCAGGGGGCAGGGGGCAGGCCTGGATCCGGCAGCTCACCGTCCGTGTGTGGCCGTCACAGGTGCACTCCTGGCAGTCGAAGCTGACGGTGTGGCCAGGCTGCGAGTGGAGGGACATGTGAGCCCCGGGCCGTCGGTCACCCACCTGTCCCGGGGCAGCTGTGACGGCGGGAGGGGCAGGGAGCCGGCGGCCGGGGGCTGCAGGGGGTCTTCAGGAGCGTGGGTGTGGCTGTGGCTGGTGGGGCCAGGAGCCGTGGGGGGTCAGGGGGCCGGCCACCCTCCCCCCACCGCCTCCACCTTCAGTGTCCGAGCGAGCGGAGCAGGTGGGAGGTGAGTGGAGGGTGGGCCCGGCCAGCACCCACGTCCCCACCCACGGTGCCCTTCCTCCTCCCTGCCCCTCCTCTGAGCCCCCAGCCCCCCGGGGGGCCACACTCACCTCCATAGGCTCCCCGTGGGGCCCCAGGCACCCTGGAAGGAAAGAGGGAGCTCAGTGCCGAGCGGCTGCAGCCCCCCGCCCGTCAAGGGCAGGCCCCGTGCGGGGGGCCGGGACGGACCCAGGCCACGGCGAAAGCCCTGGGGTCTGGCTGAGAAGCGCAGACCCCCGGGGGGAGGTGGTCCTGGCGCTCGTGCAGGACGTGCCCGGCCAGCCCGCGCCCGGCCCCGAACGTACAGGAGCAGTTGTCCGGCACGCAGACCTCCGAGCTCATGCTCAACAGCATCGTGCCCTCGGGGCAGAAGCAGCCTTCCGTGATGGGACCGGCCTCCGGAAGGGCCCTGCGGGGAGCCAGGGTAAGCCACGGCCCCCCAGAGCCGTCGCGGGGAGGCGGGGTGGGGTGGGGTGGCGGGGCTTACAGCGCGTTGGCGAAGACGCTGCTGTTCATGTAACAGTAGGAGGGGTTGGAGGGGCCGCAGGGCTGGTACACGGTGTCAGCGGGGCAGGTGAAGGCTGCACGGAGGACAGAGCACACATGAGCCAGGCGGCGGGCGGGGCGGCGCCAGCAGCAAGCCCCAGGCTGGGTCAGCCAGGGAGCTCTGTGAGCCAGGCACCTGCTGTGCGCGCTGCAACTCCCCGCCTGTCGGAGACCTCGCCTGCCACTCCCGGGCCCGGGCCCTCTGACCCGGATGGCTGCTCTCTTCTCTCCAGGAAACAAATGTACTCTGTCTTGGGCTCAGCCCTCCTCCCCCCAGAAGCCCACCCTGACCGCCCAAGCCCACCCACTGATTGCCCAGCACGTCTGTCCCCCGGCCACGTGCTGACGGCCACTGCCCCAGGACGGGGCTGTCTGAGCCGGGGAGAAGCACTCACGGCACGTGTGGTGGGTGCGGCCCCGCCAGTCGATGCACACGCCCAAGGAGGCGCAGCGCGCGGCGTACAGCTCCAGGGCGGAGCACACCACGCTCCCGTCGGGCATGTGGCACTGGTCGAAGACGCAGCCTTGGAAGTACAGCCGGGGGGGGATCACGGCGTGGCACGGCGCGAAGACCCTGCGGCACAGGGACGCGCGCTTGGGGGCGGCTCTGCCGTGGGGCCGGGGGGCTGCGGGCTTTCCCCAGCGAGGGGCCCCGAGGGAGGGGCATGGCTAGAGCGCCCGCCTGCCGGGGGACCCGGCTTCAGGGCTGGTCTGTGTGCGGTGGGGCGGCTGTCTGGCTGCAACACAGTTTTCTCTCTATACCTCCTCCGCGCCGCTCTGCCGCCGTGCGCCCCGGCGTGAGGACTTAGGCGGGGACCCTCTCACGCAGGCCCCACCGGGCGCTCCAGCAGAGTGAGTCCAGCTCCCTCGGGAGCCCCCGCAGGCCCGCCTCCCTCTCCGTCACCCTGCAGCACGGGGCCAGCAGGCCCCCTCGCCCCACCGCCTCGCCACATCCCAGCCCCTGCCCAGGAATCTCACTCGCTCAGAATCAGCTGGCAGACCGGCGAAGGCGGGCACGAGGTGGGCGGGGTCGTGGGCTCAACCGCAGTGGGCGTTGGCGGAGGCGCGTGGCAGGGCGGCTGGCCAGGGACCGTCACCTTCCAGTGGCTGGACATTTTGGAGCAGGAGGCCACCACGGTGCCATCGGGCAGGCGGCACTCGTCCTTCTGGTCATTGGTGCACGTGCCTGGGGCGCGGAGGGGCGGTCAGGCGCTGGGACCACGGAGCCACCCACATCCCACCCCCAGGGCGCACCGTCCCCTAGCCGGGGCCAGCCGCCACGTCTCTGGGCAGCACGAAGCGTGGACGTGGGACGGCCCCCGACCTCTCTGGGCCTCCTTTTCCTGCGAGAAGCCAGGCCCGGGGGCCGTTCCCCAGGATGGAGGACAGGTGTGGGCTTTGGGTGTGGGTCACATGACCGGGCCCCTGCACCTGTCGCCACAAGACCTCGGTGGAGCAGTGTCGCGGGGGCCTCGACCCCAGCCGAGAACATGGGTCCAGAGGGACACACCCAAGGCCCCCCTTCTCACGCTGGACACTCCCATCCACGTTCAACGTCCAGAGAAAGGGCCCGGGGCCCGGGGCGCTCACCGCACTGGCCCTCTGTGTTGTTGGCGAACTTGCTGAAAGGCACCTCCACCGAGAAGATGAGGCCGCTGAACATGACCTGGACGCCGATCTCGGGGATGGTCACGTACATCTTGACGCCGATTTGGGAGACGACGATGCCGTCTTTCTGGAAGCCGGGGCTGACCACCTCACCGTTGAAGATGATCTAGAGGGGGAAGAGAGCCGAGTGGGCGGTCCGCCGCTGCCCCGCGACCCGGCCCAGCCGCTGCTCGCGGGGCTGCCGGGGGCCCCACCTGGTTGGTCATCACCCCTCGGACGGGCCTGCGGGTCAGCACCACGCGGTCCTGCCGGTACTCGACGATGATGGACTGCGGGCAGGACAGCCCGTCCTCGGCGTCGCAGAAGTAGTTGTCCACCAGCACCCGGAGGTGCCCGAACACCGGCACGATCTGCTGCATCAGCACGTAGGTGCAGTTGTCCAGGAAGGTGTAGTAGGTGCCGTCGAACGTGATGTAGTGCGGGTCACCCCAGCCGCTGCACACACCTGCGGGCGACGGCCGCCTTCGAGGCCCACGCTGCGGGCTCCCCCCGGGGGCTCCCCCGGGCGTGCGTCCCAGCGCCCAGGGAGCCAGCACCCACCCTGCCGCCGGGACCACGCCAGCGGCCACAAAGAACTCTGTCCGGCAGGAGCTTGATGCGGCCGAGGGGTGGGACCAGACCCCCTGTCCCTCCCCCGGGACTCGGGGCACGGGCCCGGCTCGGCTGGGCGCCACCGCCGCGGCCCCCTCTGTCCTGGGAAGTCCCCCCGCCCCGCTCCAGGGCAGTTCCAGCCCTGCCCGCCCGCCCGGGCTGCCGGCTCACACTGGCAGTGGTAGTGCTGGCAGCAGCCCTCTGAGTCGGCCACCTTCACCGCGGGGTAGCCGTTGGCGCAGGTCGGCTCCTGCATCTTCGGGCACTGGCGCGGACGCACGGAGATGACGCGGTCGCCCTCGCAGGTGGCCTCGGTGCAGCTGGGCATGGGCCAGGTTTCACCTTTCTGTGGAAACAAAGTCGGCTGCAGGGCCCTGCCCCACCCCACTGGCTGTCGAGCGCTGACCCGTCGGGGCCCAGAGCCGGCCCGGGTCTCCCCGCAGAAGGGTCTCCTCCGCTGGGGCTGGGCTGGCAGGAGGGTCTCCGGCGTGGGAAGGCCGCCTCCTCCCCGACTGGCCCGTTTCCATGCTGCCCCCCAGGCTTGGACTCCCAGGCTCCACGGGGTGGCTGTTCCCGCGCCTCTGGCCCCAAGGGACCTCGGGACCCATGCTCCTGTCCCGCCCCCCCCCCCAGCAGTTCTGGAAGACTGTAAATGGCCTGTTCCCACGGTCAGCCCAGGGCCAGCCTGCATCGGCTCAGGGGCCCCGACCTTCAGCCACACTTGACCCCACGGCACGAACGGAAAGACGCTGAGCACCCCTGAGCTGGGCCCTGAGCCCCTGGGAAGGGCGGGAAAGGCGAGGTTACCGCTCTTGGAGGGACCGCATTGGGGCATCCGTGCTGAGGGACGGGGGCGGAAGGGGAGGACCCGGCTGGGGACGTGGGCGAGACGGGAGGCGGCCTGCTGCTGGGACAACTGTGGTCGGACCGCCTGGCCACACGGCAGTCCAGGGTGCACACGGCGTAGTAGCAGTGGCCCGAGAGGTCAGTCTCTTGGTAAATGATGGATCCTGCAACACAAGTGACAGCTGGGGACTCCCAGCCAGGAATGATGCCTAGGACGGTCTTTAACCAAGACCACACTGAGAAGGGCTCCAAACCAGGGTGCTGGGGCATTGGGGGCTGGCCTGGCAGGTGGCCTTCAACGCAGGCAGGAACGGCAGACCCTCACACACAGCCTGTGTGGGTCCTGCGGTCGAGCCCAGCCCCCAACAAAGGAAGAGACCCCTCTGCCTCCCGTCACACACACAGCTTCTAAGAACAGAGCACCGCGGACCAACCAGATAAGCACACGACACCAGGCAGATCACCCACCTGCGGGGTAGAGTCTGTCGGACACGCTGCAGTAGCAGATATGGGAGGAGGACGAAGGGGAGCTGAGTGACGTCACAAGAGAATGAGGAGCCGTGGGCTCAGGGGAAAATGACGACGAGGGAAACGGAGAGGAGGCGGAGCTGCCTGGCTGAACAGACGTTGTGCTGGATATTGGAGGTTGGCTGGAGCTGCTTGAGTGCACAGAGGTTGTGCTGGTGGTGGGAGGTGAGGTGGAGCTGCTAGAGGGCACAGAGGTTGTGCTGGATATTGGAGGAGAGGTGGTGCTGCTAGAGGGCACAGAGGTTGTGCTGGTCGTGGCCTCATGGGAGGTGGTCACAGTCTGGCTGCTGACACTCACACTGGGCGTGCTGGGAAGTGGGAGCGGGGTGACCAGGCAGCCGTTCTGGGGCTCACAGCAGAGCACACGCACCTCATAGTTGAGGCACATCCTGAACTTGCCCTTCTGGTCCTGGTTCCTGCACACCAGGCCCACCTCCGGGCTGCACTGCACCACCTGGCCCAGCTTCTGGATGCTGACCTCGGGGTGGTTCTCGGCTCGGCACTGCAGGTCGCCGATGTACTCAGGAGGCCGGCAGATCTTCTCTCCGCTTCTGAGGATGTTGCTGTAGGTCTCAAAGTCTCCTCCGTGGGGCCCAGGGGATGGGAAGTCCACGTCGAACCACTTGGACCACGAGCACTGGGGCCGGCAC
>PVHT021183728.1:115366-138314 GCA_004024745.2 Catagonus wagneri
AGGTGTAGAGGTACCTGGCGCAGGTGTAGGGGTACCTGGCGCAGGTGTAGGGGTACCTGGGGCAGGTGTAGGGGTACCTGGCGCAGGTGTAGAAGTACCTGGCGCAGGTGTAGAGGTACCTGGCGCAGGTGTAGGGGTACCTGGCGCAGGTGTAGGGGTACCTGGCGCAGGTGTAGGGGTACCTGGCGCAGGTGTTGTAGTTGTAGGGACAGTGGCTGGGCGGGTTGTGGTGACAGGGACTGAGGAAGCTGTGCTCCCTGTCAGCACAGAGGTGAATCTGCTGGTTCCTGGCGTGGACCCAGTTTCCGTTGTGCTGAAATTTGCTGGAGGAGTGGTTACTGGACTGCCCGGGGTGCAGGCCCTGGGCGAGCAGCACAGGATCCTAATCTGGTAGTTGTCACAGCGCCCAGAGGGCTGGTCCCTGTTGTAACAGATCAGCCCCACCGTCGGGCTGCAGTCCACGTGCTGGCCCAGGGCTTGGAGCGGCACCCCCGGGGCATCTTTAGCCTGGCACTCCACCGCCCTTGGCGCTCGGCAAACCCGGTACCCGTGGGCGCGGATGTTCTCCAGCGTGTCGAAGTCGCCGCTGTCTACGCCCAGTCCCGGACGGCTGACATCCAGCCACGGCGACCACAGGCACTCCTCCCCACAGGGGGACGTGGGTCCGGGTGGTGCCCCGCCTGGCGTGTGTGCCGAGCTCGGGGCAGGGCTGGGGCGTGTGCCGGGTGGGACCGTGGAGCTCACGACTGAGGGCAGGAGAGAAAGGGCGGGCGTCAGGGCTCCTTGGGGTCCTCGAGGCCACCCCCGCCCTGCCCCCTCCATCCCTCTGTCTGTGCCCAGGATGGGAACTCGGGAGAGAGGGGACCGACCTCCCAGCACGGGCCCACGTCTGGCAGGTGTGAGCTCACCTCAGCAGTCAAGAGGTGACCCGAGCCCATCTAGGGGAAGGCAACTCCCCAGAATCTGCACGTGGGACCCAAAAGCCAGAGTCTCAGGGCTTTCTGCCCACTGGGAAAGCTCTAGTAAGGCCCTGAGGTGCCCCTGGCAGAGGCGAGGGCTCTGAGGCGCCCGGCACCGGTGCGATGGAGGGCGATCGACAACCGTGGATCCTGGCAGGGGCTCCCCGGCTGTGCTTCCCGGGGCCTCTTCCCCAGGCCGGCCTGGGACCGCCTTGCTGGTGGGCCCTGTCCCCTGCTGGGAGTCTTGGGGCGGGGCAGAGCAGGGGGACGTTGGTCTCGCCAGGGAGCCTTGAGAGGCGGCCCTTCCCGGCTGCGGAGTGAGCAGCGTGGGGACTTGCCCTCTGCCCCTCCTGCATCTCGGGGCGTGGGCAGCCCTGCCAGTGCCGGCTGTGTGCCTTACCGAGCGGGGACGTGGAGAATGAGAAGGTGGTCTGGGGGGTGGGGGTGGCAGGGCTGCAGGCGGAGACACTCCTGTCGATGGTGCCGTTGGCCCCACAGCGGGCGGAGATACAGCCCCCCGTCCCGTCGGTCGTGTGGTAGATGACGTCCCCTGGCCGGAATCGCTGCCCGTCATAGGTGCAGACGCAGGCTGCGGGGAGCAGAGCGCCCAGCGGTCAGGGGCGGGGGCGCGGGCGGGGACCCGAGGCCCCGGGGCGAGGAAGGCCGCCCACCGCTCACCGTCAGAGTCGTAGGCGCACTGCACACCACTCGCGGTACAAACGCTGGCGACAGAAACACACATGTCCAGTCTGAGGCGCAGGCTTGCCCCCGCCAGCGGCGGGCCTCAGCCCCAGAGACCACGCCCCCTAAGGGAGCCCTCAGTCAATGACCCCGGGAGGCAGGCCCTAGCGTGGCGGGATCCCCTGGGTGCCTGCTCTCCAGGGAAACTGTCCCCTGGATCCTTGGGCAGCGTCAGGGCTCACCTCCCTTCCTGCCTCCTGCCTTCACCCCCAGGCCCCCCCCCATCCTGCAACAAGGAAGCTCCCTGTTGGACCCCACAGAACACCCAGGCTGGGGGACCCCTTGGGCTCTGCGGGAAGGTGACGGGGTCAGGCCTTCCCAGTGGCGGTGGGCTTGCCGAGCTCCAGGTTCCCCAGGGCTGGCCGAGCCGCTCACCAGGAGTGGCAGTTCTTGTCCGAGGGCACAGCGGACCCCGGCCGGTAGGACTTGCCCTGGACGCGGCAGGGCGCGGGGGGGGGCGGGGTCGGGCAGGAGGCCACACACTGCATCTGGTCCTCGTCGAAGATGGGGGCCTCTGATGGGCACTTGGGGTAGCAGCCTGTGGGCAGAGAGGCCTGAGTCCCAGCTGCCTCACCAGCCCCAGACGGAGCCCACAGCCCCTTGGGAGCACGAGGCCACGCCCGCAAGGACACCTCCAGGTGTCAGGAGGAGTGCGGCCAGGGTCCCAGGGTCCAAGGACCCCCAGGACAGACCCTAGCCCGACCCCGGGGACGGCCCCTCCCAAGCCAGCAGGGCGGCACCCACCTTCCAGGCCCTGGACGTCGTGCAGGCACTGGCCGCTGGGATTCTGGCAGGTTCTCATGCAGGGCGCCCCGCAAGGCAGGTAGTGCCACTCGCACTGGCCCTGGGGGTTGTAGTAGTCGCAGAACAGGGCTGCGGGCGAGAGGGTGGCTCAGGGCGGGCGCTGAGCCCGGGGCCCAGGGCACAGACTGCTGGCCTTGGGGGCCAGCCCGGGCCCAGCGCGCCGAGCTTAACCAAGTCCTTGAGCTGCTCTGAAGACGTACCGTTCCCCTGTACCTCCGGGGTGTGGCCTCAGAGGACGCAGCCGAGAGTGCGAGGGGCCAGCGGGAGGGTGTCGGCCGCCCCGATACGCCCGCTGCGGCCAGGCTCCTCCCCCGCCCCGCATCCAGCGGGGCTTGTAACTCCCATGTCCCGCCCGCCCTGATGGACGCGTCCAGGGCACTCACGGCAGACGTCCGGGGTCCGCCAGGACACGCACACGCCCGCTTCATGGCAGGCCCGGGCGTAGGCGGCCACGGCCGTGCAGAAGCACTCGCAGTCGCCCCCCGAGTCGCAGGCGCACGCGTCGCTCACGCAGGCCTCGTGGTACCTGGTCGGCTCCACCTGCGGGAGAGAGAGGCTTCAGACGCCACCGTCCACGGACTCTCGGGGACCACGGCGCCTCGCTGCCGGCCGGGGCCGGTTTCCCTGGGGTTTGTGGTCCCAGGTGGCTGGCCACACAGGCCCTCATGGCCACTGCTGGCCCTCACTTCTGTCCCTTCCTCCCCAGCCCGCGTACGTGGGCGTGGCAGGCGCTGAAGGTGGCGCTGTTGATGAGGCTGCACTGCTTCTGGGCCCAGGACCTGCGGTACGGGTTGGCGGTGCAGGGGTCCCGGGGGGCCCGGGCGTCCGGGCAGGACGGGGAGAATTTCCAGCTGTTGCCAAACTCCAGCGCGTCGCCCACCACGGACTGGCTCCGCGTGGTGAAGTCGTTGAGGGCGTTGCCGTCGAAGTTCCCGCACAGCCCGCAGACCCTGCCCTGGACGCGGAGAGGGCGGGCTCAGAGCGCACGCGGGAGCGGCCCCGCGACCCCCTCACTCCCCCGGGGCCTGCACGTCCCCCAGGGTGGCCCCTGAGTGCCGGGCTCACCCTGGAGGAGAGGGCACAGAGAGCAGGCGCACCGCCCCGACCAGGCCCCACGAGTCAGGATGGGGCGTCCTGCCCGGGGGCAGCCGATCCAGTGGCTGGTGTCCTTGTAGGACACGACTCACACGAGTGAGGCCAGCAGTGGGACGTCGGACACAGAGCCTGCGGTGACGGGCTCCTGAGGCTGTGGCAGCTAAGGAGGGGGAGGGCCTCCCCGGAGCCTGGGGGGAGCGGGGGTGCCCTGGGACCCCGACGACTTCGGTGTCCAGACCGTGACAGAGGCCCCAGGTTGTGGTCGTTTCTTGCAGCAGCTGCAGGACTCGGACCCACCTGGGGCTCCCCCGTCGCCTCTCCGTCTTCCTGCCTCAGTGTCCCTCTGTCTGTCTGTGTCTCTGCCTCCCCCCCGCACGCCCTTGGTCGGGGGGAGGGCAGCCTCCGCCTGGGCGGGGCCTCACCTTGAACTCGGGGCTCAGGGTGAGGAAGATGCTGGTCTTCTTGTCCCACAGCAGCACCGGGCCGGCGTCCGTGTCCACAACCAGGTAGATGCCCATGTGGCGGACGGCGAAGGGGGGCTGCCGCCCGGGGTCCCTCTCGATCACCTCCACTTTGCCGTCGCTCAGCGTCAGCTCGTAGCCCTGCGGGCGGGGCCGGGGGTTGAGGGCCTGCGCTGCCCTGTGCTGTCCCGGCCGGGCCGTGGGGGTGCGGCCTCCCCGGGGCCCCCCGCCCAGCCCCCTCACCCCCAGGAAGATCTTGATGGCCTTGGAGCAGGTGGTCCCCGTGGTGCCGCAGGGGACGTTCTCGGTGACGACACGGAAGCCGTCCTGAGTGCTGCTGTTCCCGCCACAGTGGTCCTGGGGGGCAGGGCGAGGCGGGCACGGGCTGAGCGCCCAGCCTGGGGCGGCGCAGGGGCCGCGGCGGGGGCTGAGAGGCCGCGTACCTGAACCAGCGTGTACTCGCAGTCTCCGCTGAAGCTGTAGCGCCGCCCGTCGAAGGTTAGGTAGTGGCCGTCCCCGTACACGGCGCAGGTGGCCAGGCAGGGCCGGTCCGTGCACTGCCACATCCTGTTCTTACAGGTGCTGGGGGGGCACACCCGTCAGGCCCAAGCCGCCTCCTAGGTCCTTGGGGCCGGCCTCGTGCGCTGGGCTGACCGTCCCCCCACAGGGACCCGCACCCCGTACCAGGTGTTGCAGCCCACGCGGATGGTCTGGCCGGCCGGGTAGCTGGCCTCGTTGTGCACGCAGGGGCAGTCGGACGCGGGGATACAGCCGCCTTCGCCGCTGGCCACCAGCCCGCTGGGACACACGCAGCCGGGCACGCACTGGGGGCTGTACTGTGTGGGGAGGGCGACAGCTCAGAAGACCCTGGGGTCTGCAGCACGGCCTGGCCTGCTGGGGGCCCCAGGGGCAGCGGGCAGCAGCCCTTGGGTGGGGGTCCCCCAAGCCTGCCAGAACGAGCTTCTCCATGGGGGTGTGGGGGCCCGAGCGGTGCCTGGGGCACTTACGCAGTCCATGTCCAGGGTGTGACAACTCTTCTGACAGCCGGCCCCGGCGGCCCCGGGCGTGGCGTTGCGGCAGTCGAAATAGACCATGGGTGGGGCGCAGACTGGGGAGGGCGGGGCTGGTCAGGGACCCCGTGCGGCCGGCCAGCCCCGCTCTGAGCGGTGTCCCGGTGGCAGAGCCTGGCGGCCCTGGGGCAAGCATGCGCCTACGTGTGCCTGCACTTGCAGCGTGTGCGAGCCTGTGTGCCCACACAGCCCTACCGCCCCTCTCTGAGCCCCGAGGGCACAGGGCAGCATGCACCAGCCTGGCTGACTCTGGGCTTTTAACTCCTAGCTTCGGGCAGCGGTAGCTGAGGTCTCTCCCTCTCCCTCCCCCGGCTCACCTGGAGTGGGGGTTTGGCCTCCGATGCAGGTCAGCGTGCCCTGGGTGCAGGTGCTGCGAGGAGAGGGTGTCAGAGGGTCCCGGGGCCTGGCCCACCACGCCCTACCCGCCCCCTCAGCAGGGCTCCTACCAGACGGCTCCTCCGTCATGCAGCGACTCCCCGTTGGGGACCACGGAGCCCCCGTAGTAGCAGGGACAGCTGGTGGCCGGCACACACTTGCCAGTGTCGTCCAGGAAAGTGTTGTTGGGGCAGATGCAGCCGTCCACGGGGACGAAGCTGACGCTGCAGGTGGCGTCCCCCTCGTCGCCGCGGGCCCGGCAGGTGGCCTGGCAGGTGCTGACATGGTAGCTGTAGGCCAGCGACTTGGGGCAGGCCATGGGCTTTGCTGCGGAGGGGCGGCAGGGCCGCACTCAGGACAGAGGCAGAGGCCGCTCCCCAGCCCTCTGCGTCCCCCCAGACCTGTTGTCCTTGACGGGCCCCAGGGGTCCCGGCCCGGATGCCCCCTGGCCCCCAAGTCCGGCCGGGGGCACGGGGCGCGGACCATCTACCCCGGACACTCACTGCACACGCCGTCCCGCCAGCCGCCGAGCAGCACGCCCCGGGCGGCGCAGGCCCGCACGTAGGAGGACAGGGCCGCGCACACGCAGTCCTCGCTCTTCTCGCAGTTGCACGTGTCGAACATGCAATTCTGGGGGGGGTCGGAACGTCAGGGCCCCGCTCGCCACACTGGGCGCCCCCGCAGGCCCCTCCCGAGCCCTGTAGGGTCCCCGCTCCCGCAGCAGAACGTGCACTGAGCCTCCTGCAGCCCAGACTCGGGGGCGGGGGGACCTGGGAGGATCAGCTCCTCATCTCGGTGACCCGGCCGTCTGCATCCGGGCCGTGTGCTCAGCCTCAGACCCCGGCGCTCTTTCCCACCCGAGCCTGGTGCAGTGAGTGAGCGAGTGGGGGTGGGGGGACTGAGCCCAGAGGCCGCCGTCACACCCGGGACCCTGAGGTGGCCGTGTGGCCCAAGAAGAGGGGCAGGTGGGCGGCAGTACCGAGTAGTAGGTGCTGGGGTTCACGGCCGCATGGCACCTGGCGAAGGGGCCTTGGGCGTCGGTCAGCCGCGAGCACCAGTGCTGAGCGTACTTCTCTGTGGACGGGGGGGGTGGTCAGCGCGGGCGGGCAGCGACAGCAGCCGGAGCTCCGCGACACTGAGCAGCCTTTCACGGCCCAGCTCCTCCGCTCCGCCCGTATAGAGTGGTGCGGGTGTGACCAGGCCCTGCTTCCCGGCCGCCCCAGCCTGGGCCTCCACTGCCCTCCGCCTGCCCCGCGCCCTGCTCCTCTCCTCCGGACGCACCAGGACAAGCCCGTTTGCCACCCGTCTCCCCCTTCAGGTCGCTGGACCGTGGAGCCCAAAGCCCGGTGCCAGGTGGGCCCCCGGCGCTGGCGGACACTCGTACCGTTCTCCACGCTGAGGGAGCAGGGGTCCTCGAAGCTGTTCTTGACGTTGGGGCAGGCGGCCTGGGTCTTCCAGGTGTTGGCGAAGGCGGCGGCCGTGCCCTCCACCAGGCCGCTGATGGTCCGGAAGTCGTCCGCCTGGTTCTGGTTGAAATTCCCGCACAGGCCTGGGGGGGAGGGCGGCGTGAGGCCCCGCTGCACCCAGCTGGTGGGGGGGCCGGGGCCCCGACAGTGACCGTCTTACCGCAGGTGCGCCCCCGCAGCTGGGGAGCCAGCCTCACGAACACCTGCATGACGGGCACCAGCTGAATGTCCAGCTGCAGGCCCAGCTGGGTCTGGGCGATGATGAAGAAGGTGGACGGTCTGAACAGCATGACGCTGGCTGTGGACACAGGGGCCAGGTCTCAGGGGGACGTGAGGGACGGGCTGGCGGTGGACGCAGGGACCACGTCTCGGGGGGCGTGAGGGACAGGCTGGGGGGCAGGCGAGCGCCCTCACCTGTGGAGACTGGCAGTTGCGTGTAGATCTGGTTGACGAACACCTCCCCGCTGGCCTTGACCACGATGACCTGGAGAAGCCCAGGGCCAGGTTCACGCGCCGCCCGCCCCCGCCCCGCCCGCCTGGCTGAGCGCTCTGCGAGGACCGGGTGTTTTCGGGTCACTTGCAAACCAAAGACATTTACTCGAATCAGGAAGTCGGCTTCAGTGAGGCTTCCGGGCCACTCGGGCGGGTGAAGCCGGTGCCTGTCCCTGAGCTCTTCCTTCTGGGGACTGTCACTCAGAAGACCCACAAGGGGTGGAGGCAGGGAGTGGAAGACTCCGCAGGCCACAGCGGCCACCTGCTGCCCCCGTGGGACCAGGGCTTTGGGCAGAGGTCACCCCCAGCCCCAGGCCCGCACTCACCGCCTGCCCCCCGCCCAGGCTCAGCGTCAGGCTCTTCAGGCAGGTCTCGCTGTCCGTCAGTCCGCACCTGCGCAGCTCCGCCAGCACGGTGAAGGCGCTGCCGTTACAGGGCTGCGAACGCGGGTCCCCGCTCAGTGCTCAGGGGCCCCCAGCCGGCCTCGTCGTCCCCTCCACCCCGCCCGCCGGAGCTGGGGTGCTGTCCTGGGGGCCTCAGCTTCAGGGACCCCAGGGTGGCCCCAGGCCGGGCGCCTGCGGGTACCTTGGCCAGCACGTAGCTGCAGTCCCCGTGCACCGTGAACTCCCTCTCGTCGAACGTGGAGAAGTGGGCGCCGCCCAGCACCGAGCAGGTGCCCGGACACGGCACCTCCTGGCAGCTCCACCGGCCTCCAGAGCAGGTGCTGAGAGCAGGGAGGGACCACGTGGGTGCTGGCTCGGGGACACCCCCGAGACGGCAGGCAGGCAGGAGTCTGGCCCAGCCCACCTGTGTCACCTCGGAGACTGGAGGCCCTCAGCACCTCTGGAGCGCCGCTGGCTTCCGCCCAGGGCCCCGAGAGGGGGGACGCACAGCCCGGGCCACCGTCCCCAGAAGGCCCGTCCGGGCAGGCTCTGGGGACCAGAGGGCAGGGTGGCCCCAGGGCACATCTTGGGGGGGGGGGCAGGGCAGGGCCCGGGTCCTACCAGTTGCGGCAGTCCGTGGCGTAGCCGGTCCCGGGGGCGTAGGCCACCCCGTTGTGCACACAGGAGCACTGCGACACCGGGAGGCAGCCGGCCTGGCCGACGTCATCGAGCACCAAGCCTGCAGGGGCGGGCGGGCTGTGTGGCAGGTCTGGAGGGGCCGGGTCTTCTGCCGGCAGTGGCTCCGCCCTGCGGGCTCCTCAGACCCAGGGACGCTCGGGCCGGGACAGAGGGACCTTCCTTCCCGGGAACCCAGGACGCGTGGGTGCGCCTGGGGGCAGGGGCTCCCTCTCACCCTGGGGGCAGAAGCAGCCGGCGACGCAGTGGTCCTCGCAGAGCTGGGAGCGCTCGGGGTTGGAGCAGGTGTCCACGCAGGGCGAGCCGCACTCGCGGTGCCGCAGGTTCCGGGGGCAGGTCTGGGCTGCGGGGAGGGGCACCGGCCCGCGTCACGCCCTGCCTGCCTCTGGCGCGAGGCGAGACGGCCGGGCAGGGCCGGAATCGCGCGGGGCACTCACGGCAGAGCTGGGGGCCCCGCCAGTCCAGGGGCTGCCCGCCGGCGTGGGCGCACTGGCGGGAGTACTCGGAGAGGGTGTGGCACAGACAGCTGGTCAGGCTGGCCTGCTGGCAGCGGCACAGATCGTGCTGACAGGCGTCCAGGTAGCTGCTGGCGTCCACCAGGGCGGCACAGCCCGCGGACAGCTGGCTCAGCATGTGCTTGCAGACGCCCTGGGGCACAGCGGGGAGCAGGGCTCAGTCCAGGCGCGGGCAGTGCCCCGGCTCACAGCCGCCCGCCCCGCGCGCCCCGCTCTCCCAGGGACTCACAGAGCCGGTGGAGCAGTTGGCGGGCGACTCGGGGACGGGGTCCTGACACTGCTCGGTAGGGCCGTCCATCTTCTGCAGATTCCCAAACTCGGCCGGGCTCAGCCTGACGTCTGCCGGAAGCACAGCGCCGGGCTCTGTGTGGGGTCACAACCCCCGCAGGCCTGGGGTGTCCCGGCCGCACCCGCCTCCCCGTCCACACTGCCGGGGTGCGTGGCAGCCGTGGAGTCTGGGGTTGAAACGAGGAACCCCCGGGCGTTTGGGGCTGCAGGACGGCGAGCTGAGGCCCATTGATGGCCCCCGAGAGCCGGGGCCGGACCACGAGTCCTTGCCACGGAGCACGCGGCAGGCTTCCTATGCGGCAGCCCCCGACGGGTGGCTTGTGGGGGACTTCGTGGGCCTGGCAGAGTGGACCCCGGGATGGGAGGCCGCGCCAGGTGTGGGTCACCAGAAAGTCCCTGCTTGGTGCCAGGGTCTCAGGGACCAAGAAGCAGTGACGGGGTCTGGCCGCTTGGGGGCAGCGTTCAGCGTCAGGGGAGGGTGTGTGCACGGCCCTGGGAACGGCCCGGGGGCTGCCGGGCCGAGGGCGTGTGGTGGCGGGTGTGTGCGCGCGCGTGCGTGCTGGGGGCTGCGTGTGCCGGGGGCTGGGAGTCTGCGCACGTGAGGGTGGCGCAGGTCTGCGCGCTCTGTTAGTCCTGAGCCCTCGGACCTGGCCCCTGGAAGGCGGCCCTCCGGGGAGCGCCCGGCCGGACGGCGCCCGGCTCGCCGTGGGGAGTTCGGAGCCGGAGTGTGGCCTCACCGTGGGAGAAGAACTCGTTGAAGACGGGGACGCCGTTGAAATCCCCGCAGAGCCCGCAGGTCCTGTTGGCGTACTTGGCATCCAGCTCCAGCTGCAGCAGGAGGACGCGTCAGGGACACCCTGCGGCCAGACGGCCCGACGAGCGGCCCGGGTCGGGGGCCCCGCCCAGAGCCCCGCGAAGCCGTGGCCTCGAGCAGGGTCTGTCGTTGGAAACGCCCCGCACGCAGGGTCTGCCTTGGGGCTGTGGTCCCCGGGGCTCCGTTCCTCATTGCCGGGGGAGCCCCGGCCCCCCACCGCCTGCGCCCGGAGCCCTCTCCTCCCTCCCTCGGGCGGCTGTGAGGCCGGAGGTGCTGCCCAGCCGCCCTCACCAAGAGGCTGTCGTCCTGGTTCCACATGAAGACCAGCCCCAGCCGGGCCACCACCTTCACGTAGCTGCTGCTCTGCTCGATGAGGACTCCGGACTGGCTGAAGGGCAGCTGGACTCTGCGGGGAGGGGGCCCAGCTCAGGCAACAGCGGTCTGGACACTGGGCGGGGAGGGCCCCTGCGGTCACACGTGTGACGGGGCCACCGTGCCCACAGACGGGACGGAGCCCGGAGCTCTCGTGTCAGAGGAGGAGGAGGGGCCACGTCCAGGGGCAGAATGAGAGCTCGGGCCCCCAGGAGGGGCAGGGGCCTGGGGGTGCCGCGCCCGGCCCCACCCTGGGGGACCACCCCCACCACGACCCAGAAGCGCGCTGGCCCTCCGGGGCCCAGACTCACGTGCGCCCGTTGACCAGGAAGGAGCTCTTGGCCAGCTCGACGACCATGCCGTCCAGCTTCATGGTGACCCTGCTGGGCGCGGAGGTGATGGGCGCCGCACCGCGGCGGAGCTGGATGTTGAAGTCCTCGTAGGCGGCGCCGCAGTGCGCCGAGAAGACGTAGTTGCACAGGCCCGGGAAGCGGAAGACGTCGCCGTCGAAGGTCTTGTAGTGGAAGTCGCCCCAGGTGCTGCACACCCGGCCGCCGTGCGCCGCGCTCAGGGCTGCGGGCCGAGCAAAGCAGGGCCTTTCTGCCGGCGCCCAGCCTGCTCGCCCGCGACCCCGAGTCCGGGGCGCTCTGCTCCCCGGGCCTGGTCTTCTGGGAACTTGGGCCCTTGTCCCCCCGGAAAGCCGCCCCCCGCCCCAGGTCTGACGCCACAGAGCTCGGGCAGCACAGGCCGCCGCCCAGCCTTCGGGTCTCACCTCGCACCACAGGGGTGGGCCTCAGAGGCGGGTGGATGGTCACCTTGCGGAGGCGGTCACCTGGGGAAACAGGGAAGAGGGCGGGTGACACAGCCCCCCCCACACACAGCTTGGCCGCAGGACACTTAGCAGTCGGTGGCTCCAAGGCTGCGGGCCCCAAGCCGCCTCTGATTCTTCCGCACGTGCAAAGCCAGGCAGCAGAGGACCCCGGCGGCAGCCGGCAGCTCTCACGCCTGCGGGGCCCAGGGTGCTGTTTGCACTGGGGGCTCCCTGCTCCTGGAGTCTCAAAAATGCCTGAATCAACATCAGACTCCAGGGGCCGTGGTGCTGGGATAAGGCACAGGTGAGCCTCCTGGGAGCCCGCTGGGGACAGGCACACGGAGGCTGGCGGTCCGTCCCCCGGGCCTCCCCTTGCCTGGGGACATCCGGCCGCGCCAGGGGCTGCCCCTCTCCCACCCCGGCCTCCCCTGAAGTGGCGGGAGTTAGCCAGGGAGTGATGCAGACGTTCTGTGTGTCCCCTGGCCCCTCAGCTGGCCACCCCGTCTGCAGCCTTCAGGGGCCTCCAGGTGATGAGCCCGATCGGGGCTTGAGTGGGGCGTGTCCCCCCCCCCCCCCCCGTTCCAATCCCCCAGGCGACAGCCTGCTGGGCGCCACCCGAGGCAGATAGGGTGGGTCTCTTTGCCAGCCCAGGTGGGGGCAGGGCTCTGACAGGCGGGGCTCCTCTCACCGCCAGGCCCCTGGAGAGCAGGAGAGGGGTCTGAGTTCGCATGGCCGAGCTCTGCAGAGCTGTCCCGGGCCTGGCCTGTGGGAAGAGAGGGCGCAGGGGGTGCACGGAGTGCGGACGGAAGGGCCAGGACGGTGGGGTTCTCGGGGGCCCTGGGGAGCCGGGAGGGTCTCTTCCAGGCGCCCCGAGCCTGAGGCTGCGCGGGCCGTCCGCTGAGTCACGCCATCCCTGACCACACCACAGGGGGGCCCCGTGAGCAGCCGGGGCTCTCTGGCCCTGAGCTGGTTTCTCCAGGGGCCATTGGCTCATTCCTCCTTCGTTCAGGCCCAGCGGCTGTCCGGCAGGGCCAGGTACTGATCCCCCGCTCGAGACATCGGGAGCAGCTGGGCAGCGGCTGTCCACTGCGGGAGCAGACAGGGAGATGCGGGGCTAAGGGCAACCCGGCTGCCGAGGAAAACTCAGAGCAGCTTTGGGGACCCGAGGCCAAGTGGGGACGGCGCTGCACCCAAAACGGGGTGCTCAGGCATGCAGGGGTGGGGCCCAGGGCCACCCCAAAACCTGATTCCGGGTCCTCGGAGGCCGCCGCCAAGGTGCCATGACGCCAGCCACCCCGGGCCCTGCAGGGAGGCCCAGGCCCGGCTCTGGAGCGGGAGAGGGTAGGGAGCAGGGCTCACGGACGGCTCCTCCCTCCCTACTGTGCCCCGTCCGAAGTGTGTGGAGGGGACCGGAGAGGTGGTGCTGGCTCGGGGTCTGTCCCGCAGCAGTGGAGGCCGGGGACCGGGGTGTACGGGCCGCCCAGGGCAGTGAGGGCCTCGTGCCATGTGGTGGCTCGGGGTCTGCCTGCTGTTCCAGGAGCCGGGAGCCCCCCACACCCATCGGGGGCCCCGCCGTCCCTGCGAGGTGCGGGCCCAGATGGGAGGGGGCCTCAGAGGGCCAAGGGGGGCCGCGAGCCTCCCCATCAGTCTCACAGCATGGGCCTCGCCGTCGCACCTGCACCCAAGACTGAACGCCCCAGGTGCCCCCAGAGGCCAGACAAGGAAGTAAGCGGGTGAACGGGATGTGTGGAGGGTGTTGGGGGGGTGACCGCTCTGCCGGGCAGACGAGCACGCGCAGACCAGGCCCTGTGAGCTCGGGGGGCTCAGAGTCGCCGGGCCGCTCCCCGGGCCGAGTTCAGCAGCTGACCTCAGGAGCCCCTGACCCCCCGGGTGGAGCCCCTCCCCAGGCCCACGGGCTGGAGGTGGCTGGAGCAGAACCCTTGCAGAGGCACGCAGCCTGACCTCTGGCCAAGGGGACCCAGGGCCGCCCTCGGGCTGCCGGCCGTGGTCGGGGCCGCCTGGGGAGCCCGCGTGAGCCTTACCTGAGCCCCGGGCGCAGGCCAGAGCGAGAGCCAGGGCCCAGAGCGGGGCCAGCTGCCTCTGGCCGACACCCATGGTCTGAGGCAGCCTCTGAGGCGGCCTCTGAGCCGGCCGGGGCCTTTTGTAGTCCCAGCGCTGGCGCCGGTCCCAGTGGCTTCACGTGGAAGGGCGGGCAGGGCCTGTGGTTCCCTCACCCAGGTAAACAGTGGGCGCTCGCCTCGGGCTGGCGGGTGGCCGAGGGGGGGCAGGGGTGGGTGTGTCTGTGGGTGGGACGTGGTCCCTGAGGGTCCCCCAGGACTGGCCCTGGGCCTTCGCAGGCACACGTCTGTGCCACAGGACCCCTGAATTCCTGCTGCCTGGAGAGGCCCTGCTGCTGGGCAGCCTCGCTCTTGCAGGAAAAGGGTTCGGGGGCGCCCCTCAGTGACAGGCCCCTGCCCCCCAGGCAGCCCAGTGCAGGGTGGCCTGGGACTCCGGCTGTGCTGCCAGCTCCTGGCCCAGGAGGGGGTGGGTGCTCCCAGCCAGCTAGAGTCACACGATGGCTGCCCACAGCTGCCAGGGAGAGGCTGGCCAGACGCTGGCCCAGTGGCCTTGGCCCTGAGGGGCTCTGGCTGATCAAGCACCCGGTGTGACGGCCGCTGGGCCCCACACCCCGAATGTGTGAGCCTCGGGCCTGTCGCAGGCCAGGCTGGGCCCCCCTCCCAGGACTCCAGGGCTGCGGGCTCCTCTGCCACGGGCGGGCCCAGCACGCTGGGGAGGGCTCTGGGGTCAAAAGCCCTGAAGCTGCTCTGGGCACTGCTTCTGGCCCTCTTGGGCTCTGTCCCACGGCCATTCCGGTCCCCTCACATGGCCCGCGTTGGCCCTGCAGCCTGGGAGGGAGCGCCTCGTACCGAGCCGGAGTGGGGGTTCCTTGTGATGCAGTGGGTTAAGGACCAGGGCGGTCACTGCAGCTTCTATGGTGTGGGTTCGACCCCTGTCCCGGGAACTTTCACGTACTGGGTGCAGACAAAAAAAGGTAGAATGTGGGGGGATGGTGAGTGAGTCACTGAGCGAATGAATGAGTAAATGTATGAATGAATGAGTGACTGAGGGAATAAATGAGTGACTGAGGGAATGAAAGTGTGAGCAAATGAATGAATGCCTGAATGAACACGTGAGTGAATGAACGCGTGAGTGAATGAATGAATGCTTGAGTGAATGAACGTGTGAGTGAACGAACACGTGAGTGAATGAATGAACGCGTGAGTGAATGAATGAATGAGTGATTGAATGAATAAATGGGTGAAAGACTGAGTGAATGAACGAGTGAGAGAATGAATGAGGAAGTGAGTGAAAGAATGAATAAACGAGTGACTGAGTGAGTGAATGAGTGACCGAGTGAATGAACGAATCAGTGAGTGGGTGAGGAGGTGGGTAGCTGATCTGGGAACAGAAGGCCTGAGTGGGAGATGGGGGAGGAGGTGCCCCCACCCCCGCAGGCTCCTGCTCCACTTGCCCCGCCCCCAGCACAGCTGCCTGGCTTTGGAGCCTACACGAGGTCCCCTGAGCAGGGCGGGTCCCCAGGCGGGCTGGCGGGAAAGGTCCTGCTCCCAAGGGCTGTGTGGCTCTTGCGGCTGGGACAGTGGACACTGGGAAGAGTGCCTGCAGGGGGGCTCCCGCGTCTGCAGTGGGGGCCAGGACGCAGGCTGAGGGGAGCGGGGTGACCGGGGGCTGCCTGCCTCACCACCCCAGGAAGCGCGGGGAGGCCACAGGCCAGCCAGGGTCCACAGTCCCGACAAGGGGCACAGGCTTGAGACCACAGCACAGTCACCAGCCTGGCCCTAAGGGGGCACGCCCTTCCCCGAGGCTAACACCCCTTCCTGGGCGGGGGAAGCCCCCTAAGAGGGACCCGTGGGGGCCTCTGGAGTCGGGACAGGTATGGGGCCAGGCTGGCCTTGAAACAGGCTGCGTCCCTGTGAGCTCCTGGGCCTGGGAGGCTGCGGGGGGCGGGAGTGGAGCCGGAGGGGGTCCCTGCAAGCGGCCCAGCTGTGACCCCACCCTCCACTCCCGGGGGCTTCCTGCGCAGCGATGGGCGGCCCGGGGAGGGGACAAGGCTCGGGCTCCTTGTCTGTGAAGGGGGCCCATGGGAACCCTCGCAGGAAAGCCTCACACACCCAGTGGCTCAAGCAGGGGGCCGTGCGCAGGGAGCGGGGGCCACACACGGGGCCCGCTGGCCCAGGGCGATGGCCCCAGAAGCCTTTGCTTCCCCGGGGCCTCCGGGCACCACAAGGCCTGCGCCTGAGCCGCCTCCAGCGCCCACCCGGACCCGACAGACTAGTGGGTTTCCTGGCGTCCAGCGAGGCAGAGCCTGTTTGGACAGAGGGCTGGGGTCCGGCCTCGACGGGGCCCCCCAGGCGCTGCCGTGGTGACGGGACGACGGGGAGGGCTGAGGGGATGGGACGCAGGCCTCGGCCCAGAGCCTCTCTCTTGCTGTCACGGCTGTCGCCAGCTGCTGACTCACGCTGGCAGCGCTGATTTGGGGCAGGAAGCAGGGGTCAGATAGCCCCGACTGTCACAGGTGACCGACCCAGGCGAGGGTGAAAAGCCCCGTCAGGCCGGGACCCTGCTGCGAGCAGGGCCCCGCTGGAGGGCGAGGACCCCGTGGGCGGGGAGCCAGTCCGGCACTTTCTTCTTGGCTCGGGTGGCGCCCTGGGCCCCCGGGGGCGGCGTGTCCCTCTCTCTTAGACACGTGAGAGAGAAGCAGCCCCAGGCCCCTCGGGAACCTGGGCTACAGGGAGCACGGCTGCCTGTCCTGGACCCGCCCGGCCTGGCTGTTACTGGCCACGCTGTCCAAGGCCGGGGACACTGGCTTCAGCATTGCCTGTCTCCGGACTACACCACCCCCACCCTGTCACTTCCATTCCAGCTTCTGTCACTGCCAATGTCCCAGTGCAAGCGGGCCCTGCAGGGGGCTGATGGAGTCACTCTGCTGTGACTGTGGGACCTGCGGCAGCCCTCAGCCTGGACGCTCGCTCCGCCCCCCCCCCCCCGCCCCCCACAGGCCGCAGGGCGAGGGCTCTGTCTTCGGGGCAGAGCTTTGGGGTGGCAGACAGGGTCGGCTTCAGGTCCCTCCCAGGCCGGGCTCTGTGGGGTTGGCCTCCTGCCTTCTGGGGCCCGGAGGTGAGTGCAGCGTGGCCTGGCGGCCGCCCAGACTATACTATGGCAGCGGCTGGGCGGCTGGAACTCAGCGCTTCCCCACACACCTGCCCACGCACGTCCAGTGCCCTCGAGGGGCTGCAGGGGGGAGAGGCTCCGATTCCACGCCCCCCGGGGCACATCCTGACCAGAAGTCAGCGCCTGCACCCAACGCCGGTCCCTCCCCGCCGCCCCCGGGACCAAGGCCGGGCCGAGCCAGCCGCGCGTCTCAGGGCGGAGACTCTGCGAAGCTCCCGAGTTCTGCCCACACGGTGGGGCGGACGGCCGAGGCCAGGCCCCTCCGGGCGCCGTTTGCCACCCTGTCTCCGGTGCGCCGAGGACAGGGCTGGCTGCTCTGAGCCAGTAAAGACCAGCCCGGTGGAGGCCCTGGCAGGCCGGACGCACGTCTCAGAGGCTCCAGAGCTTAATTCAGTCCCTAGAAAACCAAACGCCCCTGAGGGCTCACGCCTGGGGTTATTCCCGCTTCGGGCGACGCCTGACCGCAGAGGGGCCAGGACGACAGGCTGTGGGAAACGGTGTGACCTCAGCCCGGCAGCACTGGCTGTGCAGCCTCGGGCCAGCACAACACCCTCTCTGTGCTCCTCACAGGTCGTTACCCTGAGGATAAACCAGTCAGCGCATCAGCGAGGGCCGCTTCCTCTGAGCTGCGCCCGGTCCCAGGAGGAGCCCCTCCTCCCGCGCAGTGTCCGCCCCGAGCCTGGCGGGGGGTCGGGGGTCGGGGGTCGGGGGAGCTCCGTTTCCCTCCTGAGACCGGGCGATGACACCGCGCTGTGGCTTTGACGTTCTGCGCGTTGTGACGTGTCTGGAATCACGGCGCAGCCCGCGTCCCCCGGTGCCAACAGCGCGTCCTCTCCCGGTGACGCCCAAAATCACAGCTCGGTTTCTGCTGGACGTGGCTGAGCATCGTGACCTGCCGCGGCGACCTGCAGGGGACACTGAGGGTCGGGGGCGGCGGCTGCCGTGACTACTGACGTCGCAGGTGCGGGAACTGGCAGCGGGGGAGGGCTACCGGGTGTCGCTTGTGACAGAGAATGATTTCAGGACAAAGGGAGACGGAACCCCTGTAACGTGCGAGGAGGAAGTGGGCGCGCCTTGGCCGGGAGGCGCTGGGGGCCGATAGCTTACAGGAATTATCGCCACTATTGACAGAAAGGGCAGGGTGGCAGGGCACTTCCTTGATAAGGACGGCATGCCTGTCCCTCCCGCCTGGCCGTGGGGCCCGAGGGGAAGAGCTCGCTGGGCGATGCCCACAGGTGAGGTCGGCCTCGCGGCCGAGGGGCCGGGACCCTCCCTGGGCCACAGGGGCCGTAGCGATGAGCTGAGCTGCGGGAGAAAGGGCGAGAAGGGTAAATTTGGTTTTGCGGTGGGGCTGCCCTGATTCGGAGCCTTTCTGCATGTGTTTGTTTATCTGAATCACTGGGCAAACAGAATTCCTCCGAGGTCTGGCCCGGCAGCCGAAGCCCTGGCCCCAGATCCCCGTCGGCAGTGAGGGCCCCGCGGCCGCTGCCGGGGCCCCCCCACGCCTTGCGGCCGAGCCCCTGTCCGCCCGGGCCCGGGTCTGCCGTGCTCTGTGCACCAGCCTCCCAGCTCCGGGCTCAGCTCGCCCTCGGGAGCCCCGCTGCCTCCCCCGACCCCTGCCCCAGAAAGCACAGTGTTGCTCGGCCCCTCTCTCGGGCTTAGCTCAGCGGTCAGCCCCCGGGCGGGCGGTGGGGCTTTGTCCTTCAAGGCTGTTCCCTGGAGGAGTCTGGTCCCTCGTACCTCCCCAGGCAGTGGGGCGCCCGGGGAGCAGGGGCAGCCGACACGCGAGCCCCCTCCTCTGCCCTAAGGGTCCTGAGCCAGCTCTTCCCCAAGCACTGCCCTTTTGCGCAGGGAGCAGCCAGGCTGCTGGCCTGCGCAGAGACTGTCCCTTCAGGGAGGGGCCGGGCCCGAGTGCGATGCCGTCTGTCCGTCCCATTGCCCCTCGCTCGGCCCCGGGCCTGATGTGAAGCAGGGGCCGGGTCAGCCCTGAGCCCGGGACAAGAGGGCCTGGGGCTCGGAGTTGGGGGCCTAACACCATCAGCACATTTAAACGTATTTTGGACACTGTAAAGCCAAAGGGAGAAATGAAGGCTCCCCTGGTGAGTCCCCAAAAGAACCGAAAGCAGAGTTTTGAAGGGGAACTTGCACATCTGTTCACAGCAGTGTCACTGTCACCAAGAGATGGAGGCCCCCAAGTGGCCACGGACAGACGGGTGGGCCTGTCGGGGTCCGTCCACCCGATGGAACGTCATTCAGGCTTAAAAGGAAGGAAGGCTTGGAGGTCCCGTGTTGGCTCAGTGGTAACAAACCCAACTAGTCTCCACGAGGACGCAGGTTCGATTCCTGGCCTCGCTCAGCAGGTTAACGATCCAGCGTTGCCGGGAGCTGTGGAGTAGGTCACAGACGCGGCTCGGATCCCTCGTGGCTGTGGCTGTGGCGCAGGCCGGTGGATCTTGGGGACGCTGTGTTCAGCGAAATAATCCAGACTCTGGGCAAATCCCGCACGAACCCACTAGCATGAGGTCCCCAGAGAAGCCAGAGTCACAGAAACAGGAAGTAAGGGGGGCAGGGCTGGGAAGGGGGAGGGGCAGAATGTCAGCCTGGGAAGATGGAAAGTTCTGGAAGCGCACGGAGGTGGTGGTTGCACACCGTGCACCCAAAGCCACTGAACTATGCACTTGGACGTGGTTAAGATGGTCAGTCCCACCACGTGTATTTCCTTTTTTGGCCGCACCTGCCGCGTATGGAAGTTCCTGGGCCAGCGGCTGAACTGCAGCTGCAGTTGTGGCAACACCAGATCCCTAACCCACTGAGAGAGAAGAGGGATCGAACCCGCGTCCTCAGAGACAACGATGGGTCCAAAACCCGCTGAGGCACAACGGCAACTCCTGCTACATGTACTTTACCACAGTTTTTTTAATGGGGAAAAAAATGAAGCAAATCTGCCACTCTCACCTGGGAAACCACCCGCAGCTGCCTCATCTGTCTGTGCGGATCGTAAGAGCAGGCGCTCCTCTCCCCCGGTGGCAGCCCCTCGGGTGCCCTTCGTGTCCCTCGGCCGGCCCCTCTTCCCCCAGGGACCGCTCCCTGTCCCCTCTCCCTGGTTCGCAGGCAGACAGGTCACATGTCCGGGCATGATCGTTAAAGCCCGGGCTTAGAGGGGAGCCGACCCACAGCGGCCAGGCTGGCCCCTCCTTAGCGCCGGTGGCACTGAGCCTCCCCCGGCTGGCGGGACCCCAGCTCCAAGAGCACCGGTGCCTGGCGCCCACTTCGGGATCCGGGACCCAGAGATGCTGGGGAAGCACCCTGCCTGGAGCCCCCACTCAGCAAACACGAGCTCGCTCACACCTGGGCTCTCTGGGGAAGGTGCCGGCAGGTAGACGCAGGTGCCCCGGGCTCAGCCATTGTGAGTCACTGTCCCGAAGGCCCGGCCGGGGAGGCCCCGAGCCGCCCCGCCGGGGGACGGGGGAGGGACCAAGGCCCGAACACGCTTGGCCCCGAGCGGGCCGGGGAACAACGCTGCACCCACCCAGAGGGACCGGGACCCAAGAGCCAGCAGCCCGGCCGCCAGCAGTGATGTGGAGAGAACTGCTCGGGCCGGGCCAGCCCCGCCCTGGGCTTGTAAAGATAAGACAGGAAGATGCCGAGAGGAAATCACGGCGGGCCTGCCTTCGGAAAAACCAGCGCACGGACAACGGAGCTGAGGCGTGGGGGGGCCGAATCGGTGACCCCACCACACAGACCCCCCGCAAGGAAACACGCAGGAACACGCGTGCAAACACACAGGCACACGCACACGCAGAAGGGGAGGCAGGGAGCACCCGCCTCAGGGACCCGGCGCCCCCGGCGCAGGCCGCCCCTCTCCCCTCAGCCTCTCGGGCTCTGCAGAGTCGGGCCGTCCTCCCCAGATGGAGCCTGGACCGCTCGTGGGAGCCCCGAGGGCAGCAGAGACCCCCCCCACGCCGGCGGGGCTCCAGTCCCAGATGCCGGGACCACCCCCCAAGGGCACGGTCAGGGCAGTGCGGCCCGGACCCCCGCCCTCCGGCCGAGGGGCTTCGGGAGCCACCGGGAACTTGCCCCCAGTCCGCTCCCCGAGGCCAGCGCCACCCCTGCTCAGGCCTCTCCCCTCTAGCACCTTCCGCGGTCCCAGGCCCCCGCCCCTGGCTCTCCTGCAGCAACGAGGGAGCAGAGGCCCCCGGGGGAAGGAGGGTCCAGCTGTAAACCGGATCCCAGGGGCCCTCCCGGGCGGCAGGCGGCCTGGGCCTGACCCCGCAGCCTTCCCCCCGGGACCTCGGCTCCACCCGGAGGACGGCCAGGCTCGGACGGCCAGACCATCCGGCGCTAAAGCTGCAAGTCCCGCATTCTGAGAAACGCGGGACCGGGACAGCTGGTCACCCCCGCCCCCGGCAGCTGGACTCGCACTGGCCGCTCAGAAAGCCACGGGGCAGGAGGAACCGGGGCTGGGGGCCCGGGGCGAGGGCACCGTCGAGCCCCTGCACACGGCCCACGGCGGGGCCAGGACGGGTCTCCAGGGGTCGCTGGTCTCAGCGGGCTGTGTCGGGCCGGCTGACCCACGGAGCCCGCTCTGGGGGTGTTCCCTTCAGTGCCCCCATGGGGGCCGTTCCGGTGGGAGCGAGGTGGGGGCCAGGACCACCGAGCCCAGCACCCTCCCGCATGGGCTACGATGCCCGGAGCACTTCCGCTGCAGAGCACAAGGCTTCTGCTGTTTTGTTTTGTTTTGTTTTTAATTTTTTCGTTTTTCTTTTCTTACTGATTTGTAAGAATGCTTTGTATATACTTGAGGCAAGTTCTTTGTCAGAAATTTGTACTGTGAGTACCTTTTCTAAGTGTCTTGGATGAAGTTCTTAATTTTTTTTTTTTTTTGCCAAATGCATAGCAGGTGGAAATTCGAGGCCAACAACCCGAGCTGCTGCAGCGACCACGCCAGGTCCTCAACCCACTGGGCCACAAGAGAACTCCCGAAGTTCTTGCTTCTGATGAAGGCAGTTACCTTATTTTTTTTTCTTTCATAGTAGAGGTTTCCGTGTGCTCAGTAACCTCTGCCTCTCCCAGTCCTGAGGATACGCTCCCGGGTTTTCAGCCGCGAGTTTTCCTGTTTCCAGAAACACTCCTCCTTTGAGACTGTGGTCCCCAGAACCCTGTCTGTGGGTTTCCTGCTGCGACACAGTGGGTTGAGGATCCAGTGCTGCTGCAGCTGCAGCTCGGATATGACCCCTGGCCCTGGGACTCACATATACCACGGGCATGGCCGAAAACGGAAAAAGAAAAAAGAAGAATCCTGTGTGCGTGCGTGCGGTGAGGCCGGGTCAGGCTCATGTTTTTCCACCTGAGGTCCGAAGGCGTGTTCGTCACAGACCGCGGGCCACGGGTGTGGGTCTCTCCCAGGGCTCGCGGTCCTGCCCCATGATCGCTGCATCTCTGCTTCTGCGAAAGCGAAAGCCAGCGGTTTGATTCACCAGGGGGTGTGGACTCGGCTGACTTCATTCTTCTGCGAGACGGTCACCCGGGAGTTGCCCGGCTGCCTGGTGGTCAGGATTATCTTCCTGAGTCCTGACTGTGCTGGTCATGGTTACACAGAGCAGGTCCTGACTCTGCACCTTGACGCAGCCGGACCGACCAGCATCACCTAGAAACTCTAAGTGACAGGACTCCCGTCGTGGCTCACGGTAACAAACCCGACCAGCGTCCGTAAGGACCTGGCCCCCCTCAGTGGGTTAAGGATCCGGTGTTGCCATGAGCTGTGGTATAGGTCACAGATGCAGCTCAGATCTGGTGTTCCTGTGGCTGTGGCTGTGATGTAGACCCACTGCAGCTCCGATTAGACCCCTACCCTGGGAACCTCCATATGCCGCGGATGTGGCCCTAAAAAGACAAAAAGACAAAAGAAAGAAAAAGAAGAAGGAAGGGAGGGAGGGAAGAAAAGAAAAGAAAAGGAAAGAAAAGAAAAGAAAAGAAAAGAAAAGAGGAGTTCCCGTCTTGGCTCAGTGGTTAACGAATCCGACTAGGAACCATGAGGTTGCGGGTTCGAACCCTGGCCTCGCTCAGCGGGTTAAGGATCTGGCATTGCCATGAGCTGTGGTGTAGGTCGCAGACACAGCTCGGATCCCGCGTTGCTGTGGCTGTGGCGAAGGCCGGCAGCTACAGCTCCTGTTAGACCCCTACCCTGGGAACCTCCATATGCCGCGGGTGTGGCCCTAAAAAGACAAAAAGACAAAAGAAAGAAAAAGAAGGAAGGGAGGGAGGGAGGGAGGGAAGAAAAGAAAAGAAAAGGAAAGAAAAGAAAAGAAAAGAAAAGAAAAGAAAAGAGGAGTTCCCGTCTTGGCTCAGTGGTTAAC
>PVHT021183728.1:142251-158769 GCA_004024745.2 Catagonus wagneri
GGGGGGGGGGGGGGGGGGGGGGTTAGGAATCGTAAGGCGCTTGTGTGCTCATTTGGGAAGAACTGACATATTTACAGTGTCGGCTTCTCCAGGGCACGAGCATGGGATGAGCCTCTGTAACCGAGGAAGAGCCTACGGTCCCAGCACCGTACTCCATCTGCCTCTTGTTTGTAGAAAAACTTTAGCCTCCCAGGCCCTCCCTGAGGTTCCAAAGGATAAATTCAATCGAAGAAGTGCGAAGATACAAAAACAAAGGGACACAGTCAAGCTAGACCGAATAATGAGAGCAATAGTTCAGCCATTAACCGAAGCCAAGATCCTTCATTTCCTCCTCGGGGGCTGGAGATAACACCTCGAGCCACATCCTCTGAGCTGTTTTGCAGGCACTGAACCCGCCACCATCCGGAAAAGCCCACTGCGTGATGACGGGCCTGTGGCCGTGACCTGAGCCGCTCTGTCTTGCACAACTCCAAGAACTGGCCTCAAGGAAATGGCAGCAAATCCCTGGAGTTGAAGATTAACTGCGCTTAAAACAATAAAGGTGACGCTGACCAGACCACCGCGCAGCCAGTTTCAAGAAGACCGCTGGCGCTGGCCGCGCTGTTCGGCCTGTGGCCCCTGCCTCTGCCCTCATACCCCCAAAACTCCCCTTTAAAAGCTCCTCCCCTCGGTGGGCAGCTGCCGAACTGGCCCTTTGGGACACAAGTCCAGCTTCTGCCCAGGACGGCAGCTTGCTCGGGAAAGCTCTGTTTCCTTTTACTCAGCATCACCTCTCCATGCTGGGCCCCTGAGGGCCAGGTCACACTTCCGTTTGTTCAGATCCCCATTGATTTCTTTCATCAGTATTTTGCAGTTTTCAGCACACAAGTCCTATATATGCCTTGATGGATCTGCACCTAAGTTTTTCATTTTCTTTTTCTTTTTTTGAGCAATAGCAAATGGTATTGTCTTCTTACTGATCATTCCTAGGGTGGAGCAATGCAGTTCATGGCTGTAGGCTTCTCTTGTCTCCTTGAAGTTTGCAGAACTGGCTTGTTCATTCTTGGAGGTTTTTTAATAGATGATTTGGGATTTTCTGTGTAGATAATTGTATCATTTGCAAACAGGGACAGCGTCATTTCTTGCAAACTGGATGCTTTGTATTTCCTTGCCTCAGGGCACTGAGCGGAGCTCCGAGGCCTGCTGGATAAGAGCGCTGAGCGCAGGCGTCCTTGCCGGGCCCCCCCAGGCCTCCTCTCACGCCAGGAAGTGCCAGCAGGAGGCTTTTCCTCCGTCCAGCTGAGAAAGCACCTCCGCCCTGTTCTTCTGAGAACACCCACCAGCGGGGTGTTGAACTTCCTCCGGTGTTTTTCTGCCTCGGCCGATGCGCTCGCGTGATTTTGCTTTGTCTTTGGCCTGTTAATACGGCTGATTCCATTAATTGTTGAGCACTGAGCCAGCCTTGCATGCCTGGAGTAGACCCCACCCGACCATAACGTAGAACTCTTTGTCTGCTGATGAGCTTTGTGTCCTGTTTCCTCGTTAAACATTTTTTTTTTAATTTTTTAAATTTTTTATTATGGTTGATTTACAACATTCTGTCAAGTTCCGCTGCACAGCAGTGACCCAGCCATACATCCATATACATTTAACATTTTTTAATCTATATTTATGAGAGGTGTTGATCTGTAATTTCTGGATTTGGTTTTTAGGGTTTTTTTTTGCACAGTCAGTTTGATTACGGTATCTGGGCAATTCTAGCTTCGTAGAATGAGCTAGGACGTGTTCCCTCAGCTTCTCCTTGGGTGTTGTGCACACTTGGTGTTAGTTCTTTTAAAGTTCAATAGAATTTTTGCTGAAACCATCTGAGCCTGGAATCCTTTTCTTGGAGTTTAAAAATAAGAATCCAATTTCCTTCACAGTTATAAAGGGACACGAACAGTCTCTACTGAGCGTGCGGTGCCAGCGTGAGGCGCTGGCATATTTCATCTAAATCGCCGCGTCTCCGTGTGTAGTTGCCGCAGCACCCACTCATCCCCCTCGGATGACCAGGGGTCTAAGGTGATAGCCTCTGTTTCGGTCCTGATATTGGCCGTTTGGGTCTCCCCTTTTCTTCTCTGCAGCTTCTCTAGAGTTTTGTCAATTTTACTGATCTTTCTCCCCTCTCATTCCTTTCCTTTGAGTGAATTAAATTCATTTCCTCCCCGTTTTCCTGCTGTCAGTTTCACTGGTTTCTGCTGCTGTCTGCTGTTTCCTTCTTTCTGCCTGGAGTCCATTTTGCTCTTCTTTTTCTAGAGCCTTGAGGTGGGAGCTCAGTGCACCGACCTGAGAATTTTCAGGTGCTTGCTGATTTAAAGATCCCCTGTACTGCTTCAGTTTTGTCCCTCGACTTTCGACCGTCGTGTTTTCATTCCAGTTCGGTTCAGCACATCTCTCTTGTTTCCTGTAAGACCTTCTCAGACGGTCCACGGATTATGGAGAAAAATATGTTTGAGCATTTGGAGATTTTCTTGATAACTTTCTGTTACCGATTTCTAATTTGATTCTATCACTGTCAAAGAACAAATTCTGCCTTCAGCTACGTTAAATCTGCTGAGATTTGTTTTTTGTCCCAGGAGGTGTGTTTCGCAGGCACTTAAAAAGTGTGTTTATTGTGGAGTTCCCACCGTGGCACAGCGGGCTGAGGATCACGCAGAGTCTCTGCAGCAGCTCGGGTCCCTGCAAGGTGCGGGTTTGATCCCCGGCCCAGTGCAGTGGGTTAAGGATCTGGCGTTGCTGCAGCTGTGGTACAGGTTGCTGTTGCAGCTCAGACTCAGTCCCAGGTCCAAGAACTTCCATATGACGTGGATGTGGCCAAAAAAAAAGCAAAGTGTGTGTATTCTGCTCCTGGTGGGTGGAGTGCTCTGTACGTGTTCATTAGATCCTGATGGCTGATAACATTAAGTTCTTCTACATCCGTGTTGATTTTCTGTCTAGTTCTATCAGTTGTTGAGAGAGGGGCGTGGACATCTCCAAGTGCAATTTTACATTTGTATAGTTCTCCTTTCAGTTTTTTCTGGTTTTAGTTCACATATTTTGCAGCTTTTAGGGTATGTCTTACGGCGACAAATTCTCTGACTTTTCCTCCAACTGAAAACGGTTTTTCTCCCTTTCCTTTCTGGAGGACATTTCCCCTGTGTGGAGCATTCAGGTTTTTTGTTTTGTTTTGTTTTGTTTTTTGTCTTTTCGCCTTATCTAGGGCTACACCTGCGGCACATGGAGGTTCCCAGGCTAGGGGTCGAATAGGAGCTACAGCTGCCGGCTACACCACAGCCACAGCAACAAGAGATCCAAGCCCCATCTGTGACCTGCACCAGAGCTCACGGCGACGCCGGATCTTTAACCCCCTGAGTGAGGCCAGGGATCAGACCTGCGTCCTCATGGGTACCAGGCAGATTCTTTTCTGCTGAGCCATGACGGGAACTCTGAAAACGTTCTTTTTTGACTGGCTTTTCCAGGCCCGAAAAGGCATGGGTGTTAGACCTTTTGTTATGATCCCACACGTTTCTGGGTGTCTGTTCATCTGCTTCCTTTCTGTTTATCAAACTGCATCATAACCCCCCTTGCTGCACCAGCCGGAGCCCTGGCGCTCGCCTGTTTTGCTGGTGAGCACACTCATCGAGATGTGGTTGTTTGTCGGTTCCGTTTTTATTTCATTTATTGCGATTTTCTGTTCCAAAGTGTCCACTGGTTCTCCTTTCTATTTTCTATTTCTTTTCTGGGGCTTTTTTTATGTGTTTCCACGTGTTCGTAACTGAAGCATTTGGGGGCAGCTGCTTTAAAATCTCTGCTGGCCAATCTGACATCTGTGCCGTCGCCGTCGTCCTCTCTCGAGTGTCCTTTTCACTCGGCTTCAGTCCTGACCTTCGCTTGGGGACCTCATTCCGCTGGGCCTCCTGCTCTAGGTCCGCTCCGGGTCTCCGAGGCCGCCCTGCTCTGCGGCTGGGCCGTCACCTTGGCGTTGCCTCTCGCCTCTAACTCTTCTTTCGGACGTGTCCCCGTCAGTAACGCGCGGTCGGTCTGTGCGCGTTCTTCCCCCAGCCCGGCCCCCAGCGCTCTGGTCCCCGGACGCCGGCCGTGGCTCTGCCGTCACAGGCGAGAGCCGGCCGTCCAGTCTGTGGGCCGCGTCATGCCGCTGTCCTCGGCCGGCGGGTCCTTCGCCGCTTGGCTCGTGTTGGCTGGGCCCTTTCCCTCCCGGGGACACGCCCTCTGCCGTGTCACATCGCCGCGGCGACTATCTCGTTCCATCATAATATTGACCCAGTGCTGTGGGTGCAGAGAAACCACCACGCCTCCGTCCTTCCAGGCCTCGTTCTGGAATGTTCGCTCTGGATTGTAACCGTTCCGCCGCTTGCGTCTGTCTTTCAAGAGCTATTTGTGGTCTCGGCTTCCGTAGTGGCGCAGAGGGTCGGGGGTCTGTCCGGCACTGTCACTGCTGCGGTGTAGGTTCGACACCCAGCCACGGGACTTCCACACGCCGGGCCGTGGCCAAAAGAAAAAAAAAAGCCTATGGTTTAAACCAGCAAAGCTTTGCTCGGGGCCCGCGTGGCACGCGTGCTGGGGGCTGGCTGGGGCCTCGCGCAGGATGCGGGCCCGTGGAGCGCTGCCGTGTGCTGGGCCGGGGGGCAAGGCCCCGGAGCAAGAGCGCCGCTGGAGGGTCCCGTCCGCCTTCTCCCCGGAGCAGCAGGGTCGCCCCGAACACGTGGAGAGCCGAGTGCACAGGACCAAGAAGGCCGGGGCGCCGGGGAGGAGACGGCCCTGGAAGGGAGCTCCTGGCGGGCTGAGGTGGGGCCCCCGGAGCAGCAGCGTGGGTGACAACAGCGTGGGTCCCCAGCCCGCTCGGAGGCGCGGCAGCCGTGGAGGTGGAAGCGGAGCGACGCCCATGGAGGCAGCCGGGCCGCAGGTGCGGGCCGTGTGGCGGAGGGAAGCCCGGACGGCGCTCCTTGTGTGGAGCCGAGAGGAGGCGGCGCGGGGAGGGCAGGGGCTGGGACACACCGAGGCGGAGGGGCCTGTGACGAGAGGTCAGAAGCGGGTGCATTGCCCACTGGCCCCCAGGGCCCGGGGTACCCGAATTTCTCTGGCAGAAGCCGGGCCACGCTGGACCCCGTGAACGGCAGCCAGGCAGCCGGGCGGCCACATGGCCCCAGGCCCAGCCCCTTAGCTCCAGTGACCCCAGCTGTGGGGCGGGGGAGGACAGGGCTGTGACTCGAGGTTGCCGTGACAGGACCCTCGGGAGGGGGGCCGTGTCCTGCTTCCTGGAGGAGGTGCCTGTGCGGGAGGACGGGCCAGGCGGGGGCGGGAGGAGGGCTGCCGCCCGGACCGCAGCCTTGGTTCTCCTCACCCGGCCCCTCAGCGGGTTCCAGTCTCCCACGGCCGCTGTGACCCTGGCCTCCCCCCGCTGCCTGGGGAGAGGCTGTCTAGACGCTGGCTCCTCGCCCCACCTGGCTTTTGTCCCCTGAACCCCTCGAGCAGAAGCCAAGGCTGCAGACAAAGGGGTGTTTGCTTTCCTCTCTGAATGGCAACTCCATGCTGGCTCCAGGCCAGCCAGGGGCGAGGCCCACCCTCCCGGCGCGGCCAGCGGAGCGGCGGATGGCCGCAGCAGGCTCCCCGGCTGCACAGGCCGCTCGGGGGCTCGGCCGGAGGGCCGTACCTGGGAGCTTGACCTCAGAGTCTGCTGCCCGTCTGTGGGCAAGGGGCGGAGGGGGGCGAGGACAGACCAGAGGGCCAGGCTGTGAGGACACCGAGGCCTCACGGCGCTGCGTCCAGCAAGGCTCAGGCTCAGGCTGGGACCTCACCAGGAGCACGTGGGGCTGGGAGCGGGCGCGGTCCTGGGGCAGATTCAGAGCAGGCCACTCGGGGAGTGAAGGCGTGGCAGGCGGGGGCTCAGCCTGGCCGGAGCGAGCGGGCGTGGAGGGCCCAGCGACGGTGGGTCTGCCGGGTCCCCGAGCCCCCTCCGCTCCATGCCCGACCCCCTAGGCTCCAGCTGGACTCCGGGCCCTCAGAGCAGCACTGGCTCCCCCTCCCTCTCCGCAGCCCCACCCCTTGCGCCCAGCCAGGAATGAATGGAGGGCGGGGTGCACGCAGGCCGGGCCCACCGTCCAGCACCCGGCCTGGCTCGAGCCGATTCCCCGTGTCTGAGGTGCTTTCACCCAGTCCCTCACTGGTGCGTTTTGTGACTCTGCAAGGTGCCCAGCCCGGTAGGGAGGAGGTAAGCTCTGACTGCGGAGGTCAAAGCCACCAGCCAGCAGCCAGTGACCTCAGATGAGGCGGCCCTGAGTCCTGAGGCTATTTCCACATCTGTGGGTCAGGGTCCCCACTCGAGAATCCAGCCAGATGGCACGTGGGTGCTCTTGGTCCCCAGGTGCCCACAACACCACTGCAGACACTGCCCAGCTGATGCCCGTGACCCCACCCCCCTGGGGGCCCTGAGCGCCCAGCGGCCCCGTGGCGCCTCCGGCCGTGCCCCCCACCTGCAGAAGCCCAGGAGGCGCACGGGGCTGTTTGTGATGGTGGGGGGGGAGGGGCAGGCCCTTGGGAGGCCAGGCCAGAGCCCCACGCCGGGGGCACCCTGGGCCTCCCAGGCCCCGCTGGCCAGCAGGCAAGTGGAGGGACGCAGGTCCAGCCCCCCACCCCCCGTGCCCGCTCCGGCCCGCCAGCCTGGGGTGCGAGGGCAACGCCCTCCTCACCCGGGCCTGCCCAGCTCCACCTGAGACAACACCCCCCCCCCGATAAGGCTGGTCTCACGCTCGGCCGCACACAGCGCTAATCTGCTCACCTGCCGGCCGCCCGGCCACGCCCAGGAGGAGCCCACCTGGGCCGCGTGGGGGGGGGCTCGCTCCGCTGCCCGGCTCGGCTGTCCTGTGGGGCAGAGGCCGGAGCCGAGGGTCAGGCAAAAACTCCCGCTCCCTTCCCAGTGCCCCACACCTGCAGGGTCACCTTGGAGCTGTGCCCACCTGCAGGGCATCTGGGCCAGGAAGTGTCCTCTGACCTTGGTAGCGGCCAGTCCCCAGCCGGGAAGGGTCCGTCTGTGGGAGAGACGGCTCAGGACGCCCTACCCCCTCCTGGGTGGCGGGATGGGGTCCCACACCCCGGGCTCGCTTCCCTCCAGTTGGGCGGCTCTGGGCAGGAGCGCCCGCTGGGTGACTGCGCTCAGGCCCCGGCTGCACACGAGCATCAGGGCAGGTGCACGTGCGACCGGCACCTGTCCCCCAACCACTGGGCCAGCTGACAGTGTGAGTGCTGGGCACCCGCAAGGAAGGCCCTGAGGTGTGGCCAATTCCGTGAGGCGGCAGGTGCCCCCTTGCCCGCACAGTCTGTGTCACACGAGTGTGGGGGCTCAGCCAGGCCTGGGGGACAGCGGGCCCGTCGCTCACACCCGGCCGAGCAGCACCAGCCCTGACTCCGGCCTCCGGCCTCGGGCCAGCACCGCCCAGGGCTGCCCCGGGGGAGATTCTGTCCGTCATCAGGAGGACATGCTCGCCGTGAGCGCAAGTCATTCTCCTGCATTCAGGCTTTCGGACAAGGGAGGCTCCGATGTTGGGGGCAGCACGGGGGGACAGTAACCCACTGAGAGCACAGGACAGCGTCTGCCGGTGACAAATTTGGGAAGAGTTTGGACCATTGCCGGGGAGGGCAGCAGGCACCAAGCATTAAGCACCGGTGTCCCCACAGAAGCCCCTCCCCCCAGCAAGGACGACAGGGGGGCAGGGTGGGCAGTGGCAGGAGACGTGGCTGTACAGAGCCTTGCACTCCGCTGCCGAGACGTGCGGAGGGGCGGGCTGGCACAGGCGGGGACCGCGTCCTCCCTCGGGGGCTGGGAGGCCTCAGGGAGGCTCAGGCTGCGGCCGAGAGCGGGGCTAGGGGCTGGCCCGGGGGTCTCTCCAGAGCAGGGCCTGGCGGCTCCCAGCAGCGTGGGGACGCCCATCAGGGTCACCGTGGATGCCGACGTGGAGAGGCCGGGGGCGGGCCCAGTCCCCAGTGCTCGAGCGACCTGAGGACTTTGCGGGAAGTGCCGACCGGCCCAGGGCAGATTCGAGGGTCACCTGGCGGGGTCAGGGCCTCACGGGGACTCTGTCCACACGGGCAGCGCGGGACGCCCTCCCAGAGGGCGCTTCCTTCTGAGTCAGACCAGCTCCGGGCCTCGGCCACCTGGAGCCATGTTCACGCCTGCCTGGGGTCAGGCTGACGTCCGCAGGGGACCTGAGCACAGATCCTGGGTTTTCAGGGCCTGTAGAATCTGTCCCAAGACAACTGGTGGCTGAGGCCACTGTGCCGGCTGCCCGTCCCAGACCCGCTGGCAGTACCTGAAGAGGGCAAAGGTCACCTGGCAACTCCCCAAACCGGCAGGAAGTCTCGGGCCCGGCCCACCCGAGGGACCCGCCCCCACTCCCCTGGGAGGTCTGGCCACGTCTGCCAGCGGGCTCCCACCACCTCCCCGGGGATGGGGCGGGGCGGAGGTGTCCCACCAGCTCCGGTCCCTGCAGCCTGAGCCCCGTCAGCTCCAGCTGGGCCCACAGGGCTGCAGACCTGCCGGTGCGCGAACTTCCATGTGCCTCCTGTGACCCTAGATCGCGCCCGCCTGCTCGATCCAGGAACTCAGCCCCTCGCACACCCATGGTTGCAGCAGCGTCACAGTCTCCAAGAGGCGAGGGCACCCAGCGCCCATCCAGTCTGAGCGGACCCACCGCGCGGGGGCGTCACTCAGCCTTCGGAAGGGAGGCGGTCCTGACGCAGCTGCCACTGGGCGGACCTCGGGGACACGATGCTCGGTCACAGAAGGACACACACTCTGCGAGCCCACTCCCGGGGGTCCCTGGGGGAGCCAGATCCACAGAGACGGGAAGGAGACGGCGGGCGGGGCTGGGGGAGGGGCCGGGAGGAGTGTCCTGCGGGGCCAAGGGTCAGTCTGGGACGAAGGAAGGTTCCGGAGGCGGACAGGGGAGGCGCCACAGCCCGGTACTTAGTGCTGCTGAGGTCAACACTCACGTATGGTTAAGGTCGCAAGTTTCAGGTTAAGTGCATCTTGCCACAATTAAAAAAAAAAAAAAAAAACGGAAATAAATCAATGCCCCCCACTGGCACAACCCAGAGAAGGCGAAGCCGGGACGCCTCCCTGGTGAGGCCAGACGGGGAGGGGCAAGGACTGTGGCCCTGCCAGGTCCCCGGGCCCTGCTCCCCACGCGGCACCCGCCCCGCCCCGCCCCGTCCGTACAGAAGGACTTGACCACCGGGACTGGGGACTCCCGGGGGCTGCGGGGGACACACGTCCAGCTGGCCACGGGGGGGGCCTCTCTCTCCCTTCCTTGTTGCAGCGGGGCTGCCCGGGGAGGGGCCCAGGCCAGCACTCTGGGTGGAGAGACCGGTCCCCGGGCAGCCGGCACCGGCCTTCCGGGGCTGCGGCCAGGTCAGTGGGGATTAGCGGGGCACCGCTTCCCCGAAAGGGGAGTTTCAAGGGGAGAAGACAAAAGCCGCGAGCCCGCCCCCTGGGGCTAATCCAGGACTCTGCTTCCAGCCCGGGGGCCACAGTTCCGGCTCCCAGGGGGCCTGAGTCAGAGCTGCGGCCGCGGGTGTGGGGCGCCAGGGCCTGCGAGCCCCGGGCTGGCCGGGGGCTGTGAACGGCCTGTTCTGGGGAAGAAAGAGCTTCAATCCAGGTCCCTCCTCCCTGAGAAAACAAAGGCGGGTTTACGGAGCCCTCGCCACGGGAACGCGCTGCGGCCACGCGCTGGGCCCCGCCTGCGGCTTGACCGGACCTCCCTGCAGCTTCTGGGGGGGCGGGCACCCTAACCCTGAAAGACCCCTTGGGGACCTCACCCCTCCCGGCAGGTCGGCGGGGAGACTCAGCTCCCTCCCTACGCAGCCCCGGGCCCTGGGCAGCCCTTTGGGCCTGTGCGGCAGGAGGAGGCCCCATCGGTCAGCCACGGCGGCCCAGGCACAGGAGGGTGAGGTGACAGCCACCTGCAGGCTGGGGACAGGACCGTCCTCAAGTCGCCTGAGCCCCTCCACTTCTGAAGGCCTCGGGGACACGTGCCTGGCCCGCTGCCCGTGGGCACATCTCCCTGTGCCAGGGGATGGGGTCGGGGAGCGTGAAATGGACAGGCTGCCCTCCTGGGCCTCGTGGCAAACAGGCGCTGACCAGAGTGGACCACAGTCAGTGCCGGTGGGACGCTGGGCCCAGGGCTGTTGTCCTTCGGCCCCCGAGCCCCTCTAGCGGCCGCTGGGCTGGCCTGCTCGTGGGGGGCCTGGGGCGGAGTCCCACCCTCTGTGCCTTCGGGGCGCCCGCGAGGCAGGAGGGTGGCCGTGGGCCCAGCCCGCAGCCTCAGGCCTCCCTCCCAGGGCCTCCCCGGCAAGGCTGCCGGGGCAAGGGATTTGGAGAGGAGCTCTCCCCGCCCTCCCCGCCACGCTCCAGGGCAGCGCTCAGCAATGGCGCGTGGCACGAGGCAGAGGGAGGCCGGGCGTGCGAGAGGGAAGAGGGTGGGGTCTGCGGGGGGCACCGCAGCCGGGCCAGCGGGGGTCCCACCAGCTCTGCCTCCAGCAACGGCCCCTCGCGTCTGCCCCCTCCCCGCCTCGCCAGCCTGCGGGCCCGGCAGGGCAGCTGAGGGGTGACACGGCCCGGCCACCCTTCCTCCCGGCGCCGGTCCTCCCCAGCAAACCACGAGGCGTAGCGGGCAGGAGGGAGGCGATTTGCAGGACGGGTCAGAGTGGGTTCCCGGTGGCCCTGGACGTCCCGGGACGGGAGGATCCACGGCGCTGGATGGTGGCCGTGCCCTTGGCGCGCGCCCGGGGCCCTGGCAGCTCGCCGCGGACAGGAAGGCCGTGGCTCCCTGGCTCCGAGAAGTGACTGGGCTTTTACGAAAAACAGGTGTCGGAAGGGGCAGCTCGGAAACCTTAGGGACGCTGCCTCCGAGGGTCGGCCTGGACCTCGGGCCTCTGACCCCCACGAAGGGCTCCCTGGCTGTCTGGGCCGGGCCTCGGCCGGGGCAGCGGGACCGGCTTCATGGCCCTTCTGCGGAGGTGGGTGGCCGTGTGCCCTGCCACGCTGCCCCCGTGTGGGACCCCCAGCCACCCGCGTAGACACACTGCCCCCCGACCCCTGCCCCAGCCGCCCCCCAGCCCTAGCCCGGGTGAGTCGCACGCGGCCCCCGGAGGGACTCCGGGCCGGGTTTGCAGGGCAGGCGCTGGGCCTGGACGGCCGGACCCCCCCGCCAGTGGGCGGAGGCCGAGGGAGGCTTCTTGTTTGCGCACAGGGCTGGCCCGGCCGCCCTATTTAGTTATGAGATTTATGGGGTTTTAACCAAGCCCTTTCTAGTGACGCAGCCACTGGTCAGCGCCCGGCGTGGGGAGCGGTCTGAGAGAGAGGCAGGAGGAGACGGAGACAGAGGGAGACAGAGAGACACGGAACAGGAGACAGAGCCTGAGACACACAGAGGCACCGCGACGCTGAGGGCGGGGGGCTCCGGGCTGCCTCGCCGGCCGAGCGGCAGGTGCACAGCTGGCTCGGCGAAGTCCTGGCGGCTGCTCTCTGCCCTCAGCCCTCAAAAGGCTCCTGGGTCGTGAGCTGGGAGGTCAGAAGCCAGCAGAGGCGCGCTCGCCAGACAGGCGGTGGGCAGCGCTCCGGACTCTGTCCTCCTTCCCACAGTGCCCGGCTGGTGGGTCAAGGGGGTCTGAGGGTCGGGGCTCATGGCTCCTTCCTGAAGGAGACCCTGGAGTGTCCCCAAAGCGGCAGGGACTCAGGCACATTCTCAGCTGTGTTCACAGCAGCCGAGAGGCGGAGGCCACCCAGGGGCCACCGCGGGTGATGGACACAGAGGGCGGTCCGTCCATAAGTGGGTATTATTCCGTCTTATAAAGGAAGGAAAGCCTGGCACGGGCTGCAGTGTAGACGGACTCCGGGAACACGGTGCTCAGGGAGGAGCCGGGCACAGAGGGACAGGGGCTGTGTGATCCGGCTCCCAGAAGGGCGTTCACCCACAGGGACGGGCGGTGGACGGAGGGGCAGGGTGGGGAGGGGGCGACTGCGTCAAGGGCACGGGGTGTCAGTTTGGGAAGATGGAAAGTTCTGGAGGTGGGCAGTGGGGACATGCGGTGCTTCAAGCCTCGGAGCTGCACCTGGTAAATTCTATGCTGCATCTTTCTCACCGCAAATGAAAGCCTTGTTTAATCTTAATGGAGAGGGAAAGTAACAAAGTAACAAAGAGGACTTTTCCGCGGGAGAAAACAAACGGCCCTCCCCCGGGGCTCAGCAGAGTGGGGATCCAGCGTTCCGGCTGCAGCAGCTCGGACGCTGCTCTGGTGCAGGTTCGGTCCCTGGCCTGGGAACTTCCACATGCCGCGGGCACGGCCAAAAATAAATAAATTAAATAAATAAAAGTTTAGAAAGGACTCAGAGGGACTCAAAGGCAGCCAAACAAGAGAGAAAGGGCAGACCCAGTCCCTGGCCACACAGAGTGCAGCATCGGGACCCAGCAGAACTCCCGCCAGGCGGCTCCCGCTGGAGACGCCTCGACCCCCAGGGAAGACAGGCCTGCTGCGGGGCCGAGCCCGTCCGAGCACAAGGGGCACAGGGCCGCCGGGCCAGGAACGTGGCCTGAACAGGGACAGCAGCGCCCTTCACGGCCGCTAAGGACTGGGTGCAGGTGCGGCCAGAGCAGGGCAGACGGCGCCTGGAGCGACAGGGGTCCCTCTGCTCCCGCCCCGGAGGCTGGGGTCCCAGATCCAGCTGTGCCTGCAGCCCTCCCCGGGCTCTGACGGAGGGTCTGCGCCACGCGCTGCCCCCTCCCCGCGGCATCTTCCCCAGGCGGCCGGCCTCCCAGTGCCCCCTCGGCATCGACGCCAACCGTGTGGGCCCGGAGTCCAGCCGAAACGCCTCGTTTCAGCTCAGCCGCCTCCGGAAAGGCCCCGTCTCCCCGTAAGGTCAAGTCCTGAGGACTTGGTGTTGGGACCGCAACCTAGGAATCTGGGGGACACCGGCCCCCCACAGCCTGGGAATAAGCAAAGCCCAGCAGCAGGGGGACGCCTGCGTCGCCGTGGCACAGCTACAGCCCAGCTCTACTCAGTGACCAAGGAACCAGCTTCCGACACGAGAAGCATGAATTGCGCCAAGGGTCCTTCTCGGCCATTCCTGGGACTCGTGGGGACGGGCGCGGACAGCGGAAGGCCCTGCAGGCTGCGGGAGGCACTCTGGGCCCGGGGCCAACGGCGGAGGGCCGGGTTCTGAGGCAAGGGGGGCCCACGCGAATTTTTCCACACGTGCCGGTTCCAGGACCGAGGAGTGTTATTCTCAAAGTGCTGAGAGAAAAGGACTCTGCCAAACTCTCGCTCCAGTTCAGGGGGCACTTCACGGCCCTGGCGGTTGTGGGTCCTCAGGCAGAGCTGGCGGCAAACGCCTGAGCGGGGACTGAGCTGCCACAAGACACCTCGGGAGAGCCCGCTGCTCGCAGAGGGAGCGGCCGAGTGGAAGGAAGCTCCAGACCCGCCAGGGCCCCGATCAGAACCAGCACGTGGGCTCCGGGGCCCCCCCGCCCCCCCAGTCCCCGCCGCCTGCAGCGAGGGCCCTCAGGTTCAAAGGCGCGGCAGGCGCCCCGGCCAGGCTTTGTCCGGCTTATCGGTGAGCCGAGCCCGGGCTGTGCCGCAGGGAGGGAGGGCAGAAGGGCTCACAGGGCAGGGCAGCTTGCACGGCCCGTCTCTGGTCAACAGGCCCAAAGAGCTCTGAGCCCTGGTCTCACAGACAGGAGCCCGCTGGGGCGCTGGTGTCCGGCCCTGCCGCCCCCGCCCCAGAGACCCCGTCCGGGGGTCACGGTCAGGAAGGAGAGTCGGCACGCCGCGAGGGTGACCCCCAAGTTCCCAGCCTGGGGGCCCATCTTCAAGAAGGGGTGGGGCGGAGTCCCCGTCGTGGCGCAGCAGTTAACAAACCCGACTGGCATCCATGAGGACGCGGGTTCGATCCCTGGCCTCGCTCACTGGGTTCAGGATCTGACGTTGCCGTGAGCTGTGGTGTAGGTTGCAGACGCGACTCGGATCCCGGGCTGCTGTGGCTGTGGTGTAGGCCGGCAGCTGTAGCTCCGATTCGAGCCCTGGCCTGGGAACCTCCATATGCCACAGATGCAGCCCTAAAAAGACAAAAGACAAAAAAAAAAAGTTGGGGGCCGACTCTGCAGACCTCAGAGGGGGTGGTTCGGGCTGTTCTGGAGGCAGGCGCCAGAGCACCCAGGCTGCGGAGAGGCGGTGTCCAGGCTCCCCAGGGAGGGGTCTGGCCTGGCAGGAGCCTTGGAGGGCCGCAGGCCAGCCCAGCCCCATGACTCCACAAGGCGGGTCCCCGAGCAGGAAGCGGGAAGACACCCAGATTCCTCGCCGCCCCAGAGACGCTGACTCGCGGCAGCCGCTTCCTGGTCGGCGGGGACGCCAAGGTGGGGGACACCGCTGGCCCCAGGCCGCCAGGAGGGCCCTCCGATGCCGCGTGGTGCTGTCCGCTGTCTCCCCGGGGCTGACACGGAGGAGATTAGGGAGGAAAAATGCCCAGCTGCCCCCCAAGGGTGCAGGAGGCAGCCTGGCTGCAGGGCCAGTACCCGTTCCTGGGGGCCACAGGCAGAGAGAGTGCGTGAGGCCGCCGTGGGTGGCTCTGTGGTGGGGCCGGCACCCAGAATTCAGGGACGTGCCTTCAGCCAGGACGGAGAGCACTTCCTACGGCAGACCAGGCTGGAGGGGCCAGAGCCACGCAGGGAGTTGGCGCGGCCTGGCCTTGCCCCCGTGGCCCCGTCCCCCATGCGGCCGGGCCAGGGTCTCGGAGGGCAAGGCTGTAGGGTGCCGCCTCCCCCAGCTGTGTGACCCCGGGGCTGCCGGCCGGCTCGGCGGGTTTTGCCGTCTGTTAACGAAATGACTCTGGTGCGTCAGGATTGTCTCCCGCATGAAGTGGGCGCCCCCTCGGCTGGGGACACTGAACCCGTGCCACGTCCCCTGGCATGGTGGGCTCTCCGTGGGAACGCAAGCCGGTGCTGGCCCGAAAGCCCCAGGCACTCTTCAGCTTCAGTTCTGTCTGCCTGGCTGGATCATGGCCTGTTCCTGGGGCTGTGGTGCGACGGGACGGGCGGTGTCTCTGCAGCCCCAGGACGCAGGGGCAATCCCGGCCTGCACAGCAGGTTAAAGGGTCCGGGGTTGCTGCAGCTGCGGTGTAGGTGGCGGTGTGGCTCGGATCTGATCCCTAGCCCGGGAGATCTGTGTGCTGCAGGGAGGCAAAAAAGAAAAAACGCTTTGTGGCTTCTTGTCCCCAGTCCTGGGGACTGGAGTCTGAGACCCAGGGATGGGCGGGGCGGGGCCCTTCCGAGGCCTCTCTCCTGGGCGTGTAGGCGGCCGTGTGCTCCCCGTGTCCTCGCAGGGCCGGCCCTCTGCGTGTGTCTGCGTCCTGACCTCCTCTTCCTCTAAGGACCCCGGTCGCCCTGGACCAGGACCCACCCAGCGGCCTGTCTCTGTAGACTCATCTGGGAACAGCCACGCTCTGGGCACTGGCGCTCAGAACTCCTACCTGTGACTCTGGGGACACAGCTCAGCCCACGACAACCTATAGGAACGAACAGGAGGCGGTGAGTGCAGCCTCACTTCCCAGGGAGGAGATCCTCGGCTGGGGCTGCGGGAGCGGCCGGCAGAGCCCTGAGCAGACGGGGCATCTCTGTAGGTCCGCTGGGCCCTCGGAGCCCGGTCATGCCTGCGGCCCTGCTCCGGCCTCCTGGTCACAGGCCGAGGGCCAGGCAGGGGCCCAGGGCCACGCCGGCCTGCTGTCCACGCACCCTCGGCGGCCTGGACCTGAGCCCCTGCGCCCGGGGCTCGTTTGCTGGGCCCCCATCGGGCTTCCCAGTCCCCGCGAGGAACGAGTCCAAACACACTGTGGAGAACAGACCAAGTGGACGCCGCCTACGTGCCGTCCAGCTTCAGCCAGTACTAGCTGGTTGCCCTTTTAGCTTCAGATATTGTTAGGTTGAGAAATAAAACATTACGGATAGAACCAGGGGCCGCCCTGGCCTCTCCCCTCCGGCCCAGAGGCGGCCGCTCCCCTGGGTCCCGGGTCTCCCAGCCTCGTGACTCGCCCGCGGCAGCAAATGCGCCGCCACAGCAGGAAGGCCGGGATGGATGGAATCGGGGGTCCAAGCCCGTCACGCGGGCTGAGCTTGCGGATCTGGTTTCACTGCCCTGTCGCCTTCCAGGGCAGTGGGGGTCAGTCCCGCAGGCTGTCTCGGGCTCTCGCTCCCTGTCACCAGGGGCAGTGGCTGTGCACATCTGGCTCGTGGCCAGACAGCCCCTGGGAGAAGCGCCAGCAGGCCAGCGGGTCCCTGCGGGTGGTTTCTCTTGCATTTCCTGGATGCCAGGGATCAGGCCTCTTGGCTTGTTGCTTGTTTTGTCATTTGTGCCAGAAAGAAGGTAAGCTGCCCTCTGCCCCAAAGGCACGGGGTGGGGGCTTGTCCAGGAGCCGGAAGCCTGCCCGCCCTGGACTCCGTGATGGCCTGGCTCCCCCCC